>JAKKIK010000568.1:0-27923 GCA_024500135.1 Heterodera carotae | reverse complement strand
CCCGGTTTAAATCCCGGCCCACCAAAAAACCCGGGTTACGGGAGCGGGATCCCGGGAAAATCCCGGCCGGGATACCGCTCCCGCCGGGCACTAGTTTGATGTATGTGAGGAAAATTTATTAAAGAACACTTGTTTTGAAAAAATATTTGAACTACACTCTCAGTCTGATCTCTACTTCTGCACCCTTATATGAAAAAGCAAGATAACTCTTATCCTGCTAACAATTTTTCTCCCTGCAACGGATCAGCAAATTTGACCTTCGATCTTTATTGCGTGCTTTATTTATTTGTTTGTTCAAATTTTTGACAAACTAACTATTCGGCAAAGCATTACCAAAATCAGATTTTTGTCTTGATATGTCAATGAACTTAAAAATTTTCAATTTAGCCGATTGGTATTATTAGAAATGGACAACAACATCGATACTGACGAGCAGCTAAAACAGAACTTTGGCTGCAAAATTTGTTTCGAGGTACTGCTTGATTATTATTATGTTAATATTTTTTCTTTTAAGCCCTTCACCAAAGGCCGGCGTTGTCCAATCTCATTGTATTGCGGGCACACATTTTGTCGCCGATGCATTAAAGAACTCAGTCGCTCCGGCACTTTTTTGTGTGGCCTATGTCGCCGTGTCACTTACTCCGACTATCGCCTACTCGGCAAAAACGTCCTTCTAATAGGTTCTGTTTAGAAAATAAGACGCCCATCATTTATAACAAAAAAAACAAAAATTAACTGAAAAACGCATTGACTTTTTTCCTTACTCTTTTTGCAAGTACTGAACTTTATAAAGCAAAAGGATTTAAGAGGTGCTGGAATATATCAATCTGTTGGCTGTAGACGACCCGGGCGAAGTTGACAACGATGAAGAAGAGACATTGCTGTGCCAAGGGACTGATGACTTTGTTCCTAGGTTTTCTTTTTGGCTAAAATATTTCGGAATCATAAGTTATTTAAATGAAAACAATTGCTAATGTCACGTAGAATGGCTTCATACCAAAAGCCATGAGAACAAGATTAACTTAATTTTCTCCGACATCGTCTTATTTTGTTTTTTTTTTCACCAACCAGTAGACTGTTTTTAAGTGGTCCTATCATTCTCCCTCTCTTCTTAGCGCTTTTGCCAACAGCGCATTTGATGATGTTGAGGTTGGGGCCTTCGACAACGAAAACTACTCTCTGGTGCCACAGGAGTTGGTTCCACAAGTGTTGGTTCCACGTTTCCGACAGACTAACAACAACTACCGCAGGGCTCGAAGGCCTAGGAACAGGCGCAACAACCACGATAACAACAATGGCGATTTTTTTAGCGGTGCAACTAATTTTGTTGTTGGGACGATGTATGGCGGCAGCGATCCTTTGGACTTTAACTCTTGGGGCATTGCGGGAGACGATGAATGGGATCAATCGGCACAAACCAATGCCAGTTATGAATTGGTGGTGAGTGCGGGTCTATATATATGATGGGGGCAAGCCCGTATCCAGGAAAAAAATTCGGGGGAGGGGGGGGGGATTGGCAAATTTTTGGTTTCGGGGTGGGGAGGGGAATCCTTTTGCTGGGGAAAGTGCAAATTTTTCCCATTTTTTTCGATTTTGGGGGTGGGGGAAATTCCCCCCCCCCCTGGTTACGGGCCTGGATGGGGGATATTCATTTATATGCACGCTACCATTACACAGTCTGTTGCGCATGAACAACAGGTACTGCCGCCCCCAATGGTGGAGAACGTTCCTTCAGTGACGAACAGCAGCGCGTCCATCCACACGACGGTTGCACAGCAATCTGAGCAAGCACATCTGCCGCTCCCAATGGTGGAAAATGTTTTTCCAAAGGTGGACAACAGCGCGACCATCCACACGACGGTTGCAGAGCATTCTGAACAAGCGCATCTGCCGTCCCCAATGACGGGAAATGTTCTTCCAGAGGTGAACAGCAGCACTTCCAGCCACACTACGGTTGCAGAGCAACCCAAGCAATCACAAAGTCTTTTGCGAATTGGTTGGAATTTTTCTTTCATTTTTCTTTTTAATGTTATATCTGTATTCAGTCCCTCCGTCTCTGCTGCCTTCTGCGATCATTGCTTCTTCGAGTACCGAGAAAAGTGTTGCCCAAAGCAAAATGGTGAATGTGAAACATGTTGTGAAATTGGACACAGCGTTGAAGAGAGTTGTCATTCGAATTGGAGGAAAGCGCCGTCCTGAAACTTCTTGAACACTCGGAAACATTTTATGAGAATTTTCTCCTTGATTTTGTTTGATTATAAAAAATTGTCAGAGTACGGATTTTCTTTTTAAATTGTTCTTTGGAAAAAGTCAACTTTTTTTTTTGTATTTTGACCAATGATCATAAAGTCGATTTTTTTCTAACCACGCGGACCCGATCCAGACCTTTTCCGGAATCATTTGGGTACCCATATAGTTTACAGGATAATTTTCATGCAAAAAATAATGTAATTTTCCAAAAATTAGGCTACCATCATAGTATTACTGATCCTTAAGCTGAGGAGGGTTTTGTTCTGCTCCGCTACTCCGAAGTCCATAAAACTTAATTCAGATTTATCCATTTATTTGGCTCAAAAATGAACATAAATTACCAGGTATGCTCCGTTTTTATTTTTTTGAATCATTTTTTCTTCTATTTTAGTTCTCTGACATTATTGGCACTGTCTACAGAAATGGCCAAGTCAAATTTATGCCCGATGGAAATGAGCTGCTCAGTTCTGTTGGGAATAGGCTAAAATTGCTGGACCTGAAGCGGTGAGTGAGTGCAAATAAATACATCCATTATAAATTTACACGGAATGGGGCTGTGTACAAATTATTTACCTTATCGTAGCTTACACTAACCGTTGTAGAAATACTTCGCATGCGCTTGGGACTCAGTTGCGGGCAAACATCACTAATTTCGACATTAATTTTGCGGGAACACACGCATTTGTCATGACACAGAGTTTGTCGTCACTTTTTAAATGTCCCATTAAACGACTTCGTTTAGCTGGACACGGCTTTTACTTGAATTTATTCGGCGACACTGTCCTTCATCAACAGTTGTTCTCAGAACGTGTTCGTGCCTTTATGTTTTCTCCGAATGGGAGGTGAGCATTTGGTTAGACAATGTAATGCAATGTTACACACGCGTGCCCTCCGGCGGGACCATTATTCATCTTATGACTTTGTTGCACTTTCGACAGATTCATTGCGATTGGAGTTTCTGGCTATGTGGATGTCTATTCCATTGGCGCATTCGACACCGTCCAATTCAACCCGTTCATCCGAGTGAACCGTTTCAAACATTCCGCTGACCGAATTAATTCCTTGGATTGGTCTGACGATGGAAGGTCCAAAAACCATTCCAACCCCACATTTACCGTAGCTTGGGTTTTTGTTTTTTAATTTAGGCTCATTGTCGCCGGCGGTGAAAATCGCGTGGCTAAAATTTTTGCTGCATTAAAATCAACTTATGCCAATGTTGGAGTTTATGTGCTCAATGAAAGGGCCTCTCTGGTCGATGCACGCTTCTTTGATGAATACAATGTAAGTGAGTGTGAGCACAACTGATTGGAATTAAATAGCAATCGCTTTTGGATAAATTGGAAAGGCATCGTTCTCGTGAACAATGCTGGAGGGGGGGGATGAATGAATTTTTCCAAATACTTAAAGCCATTAAATGGGCATATTTCGATTTCTCTATGACAATTTTTTGTTTGTCTGCATTTCTCCCGACAGTTTCATTTATTGTTTCATCTTCAGTTACTTTGTGTTGACAAAGTCGGCAGTTGCAGCATTTGGGCGAGTTCACATAGGCCGGAACAATTAATTCCGTATAAAAAAGACAAAACTCAAAACAGAGGCGAATTGCAATCTGAGGACAGGCTTTCTTTTACACGAAAGAACAGGCATTCATTCATTCGTTCCCATTTTACCCTTTTTCTCTATGTCTTACCTCCCATCATCAGAATAAATCTGAGCCAACATGCCAATCCGAAGGCTTCTGCCAACTCAATTCAACTCACCGCCGTTTCTCTTAACAAAGCCAAAAGACTTTTGGTCAGCGCCTTCAACAACGGCGTTTTTTGTATCTTTGAACTTCCCGAATTGGTTTTGCTGCAGAATTTTAGGTGCTTCTGAGACTAATTTAAATTTTTTTTTGTCCTCCAAATAAATGACTTTTTCTGACCGGCAATAATTTTTAGCATTTCCGACGTGAGTATTAACAGTGTCGACGTTAATTCTGCCGGCAGTTGGTTGGCAATTGGCTGTGGCCAGGGCAACGAGTCACAGCTGCTGGTGTGGGAGTGGCAGAGCGAGTCGTACCTTCTCCGGCAGCAGTCCCATCGTCAGAACATTACAGTGGCCGTCTATTCGCCCGATGGTTCACTGATCGCAACGGGGGCGGAGGACGGAAAGGCATTCAATTTTGTATTAGGAAACCGAATTAATTTATCTTTATATCTTAAGGTCAAAATTTGGGACTGCATTTCCTCATTTTGCATTGTCACGTTCACTGACCATGGCAGTGGTGTGTCCGACGTTTGCTTCACCCAATCTGGCAAAGCCGTTCTTTCCGCATCGCTAGAAGGCGCCGTTCGAGCCCATGATCTAAAGAGGTGCTGGCATCGCATACACACTGACTGACACAAGCCCGTATTCAGAAAAAATTGAATTAGGCTAATTTTCTTCGTTCCATCCTGATGCTTGAACTGTTTTTTCAGGTATCGTAACTTCCAAACAATGGTCGCGCCAAAACAAACGCAACTCAACGCATTGTGCGCGGACAAAGCGGGTGATTTGGTGATGGCATCGAGCAAAGATAATTTCGACATTTACGTTTGGGTAATGTAATAGCATAGTGCCCCCAGCCATTGTTTCTGTCAATGTGTGCTATCTTTAAATCATTAAGGCATTGACAACGGGTCACCTGCTGGAGGTGCTCAACGGACACATGAACCTCGTGACCGGACTGGCCATGTCCGAGAACACACTTTACTCGACGTCTTTGGACGAAACGCTGAAATTGTGGCATATTATTGAGGGCACATGTCTGGAAAGTGTCCATCTGACTAACGAGGGACTGGACGTGAAGCATAGGTTTTCTATTTTTGCATTATTTTTTGGAATATGGCGGTGGCGCTCCTCAAATAATAACCCCCGGGGTTCTAATTTTGCACCTCATGCTTTTATCATTTTGTTGCTCCTTACGTGCACTTACATTTAGCCCTGTTGGAAGGCTTTTGGCCGTCCTTTGTTATGACTCGTCAATTGCTCTGTTTGAAACTGTGAACACCCAACAGTTGGGTACAATTGACACTAAACTTGACATCGATGCAGGACGCCCTAAAACGGACAAAATCAAAAAGACGAAATCAGAGCGCAATAAGTCTTCTTTCTGAATTTTTTTTTTTTGCAATTTTGTTTAAATTTTTCTTCCCCTTTGAGGTCTTTCACTTGTATCTCCTTTTCCCCCGATGGCTTAATGATTTTGGCTGGTGGCCAATCCAACACTTTTTGTCTGTACAGTGTTACGGATCGGATTCGGATACGAACATTCAAATTGAGTTACAACGCGAGTTGGGAAGGGATCAAGGTCAAGCATTGTAGAATCAGTCACTGAATTTTGGCAAGAAAATGAAACCCTCCCATCTTTAAGGATGACATCAATTCGCGGAGACAAACCGATTTTGGAAACATCGACCTCTTTGATCTTAGCGACTCGGAGGAGGAACAACAAAATCCAAGAAAGGCGATCAGACTGCCGGGCACAAGGCACACAGACATGGCCGAACGCCATTTCCATCAGCCCATGGCCATTATTAAGACGGCATTTTGCCCAACTGGTAAAAACAACCGGTCATTCAATCTTTGATTACAAATAGTGGTTTTATAATTGGGGCATTATTTTACTTAAAGTTCTATGACTGATTTCCTGCCTGTTTTTAAATTCATTCGTATATCAATCACTACCTTCCTTTTAGGCGGTTCTTTTGCTGTCGTGTCAACGGATGGCGTTGCCATTTATTCAATTAACAGGGTGCACAGATTCGACCCGTTTCGGTTGGAACTGGATGTCTTGCCCAGCTCCGTTGTCCAACTGTCTCTTTCCGGGGAACATGCCAAGGCCATTTCACTGTCCCTTCGGCTCGACGATGCCAAATTGACAAGAAGGGTGGTCGAATCGGTTCCAATCTCCCAAAGTAATAAACAAGTCCTTTTTGTTATTTTTAATTCCCTCCTTTTTAGTGTCCACCGTTGTTCGGGGCATTGAGCTGATTTATATCGAACGTCTTCTCGTCTGGCTTCTGTTCTTTGCCGAACAAAGGCATCAGAAGCATTTGCATTTTTATCTGTTGTTAGTCAAGGAAATTCTCATGGCAAATGCTTCCAATTTAAAGCGATCGTTGACCCAAAATCGACAGATTGTAACCGGAATACAACAAATGGTTGCCAGTCAGCAGAACTTGCTAATGGAAATGTTGTAGCCTTCCTTTCCTCAATCTGGTTATATTTTATTTCTTTCAGGTGTTCACAGAATACACACTCAATGGCCTATTTGTTGATGACCCGAAGAATGAATTGTATCAACACAAAAAGAGATCCATAATTTGTTGTTTGATTGTATAGATTTTCTTGTTTTTTTTTTGTTGAACAACTTACAAAACGCCAATACAACTATTATCAGTCTTACCAAAAATGGTTGCAAGTGCCCAATCAATTCGTGAGATCAAAACAACCCGAAATTCTGGAGCTGCATTTTCTAGGCTAAAAAATATGCTGATCACGAATATGAACTCGAATTACTCAAACCCTAACACAGTCAAACAATTGGTTCTGAAATAATTTTTCGGTAATAGTTAAGATGGTAGCCCCCTTTTTGAAAAAAAATATAAACAAGTTTATAGGGGTTATTGGGGTCGCTGATCCCGAATCCGACATCCAATTCGTTTATTTTCGAATCCCGGACCCGAATTCGAACGAAAAATCGAAAATTTGAAAAAACTTACAAAATCATTTTTATAATTTGTTCACCTTCCTTGGCCGCGATTCCCAGCGCTGAAAGGCCATTAAAATTAGAGTTCGGACCGGGCCGGGCCCGGTGCCGGGTTTTGCAGGGCCCGGAACCCGGTTGTTTTTGAAAAAGTCAGCCCGGCCCGGCCCGGCCCGGCGAATTTGAAAAATCCGATCTCTAATTAAAATCGACAACGTTCACATTTGGGTCACATTTTGTCCGATCACACTATTTTATATGTCTCCAATAAAGTTTAATTGATGTGGCACCAGATAAACTGATTGGTGAGAATTTTTATATAGGATGAAAATTATTTAATCAGGCTTAAAAAAACGACTTCGACAATAGTTGCTGGCTGGGCCAGGATATTGCCGACAACGAGTATTTGTTAAGGCTATTTCTGGTGCACCCCGGGGCTCCAATTTCCACTTAATCATTTACTCATACTCTGAAACCCCTTTTTCCCAACCACAAAAAATGCTTATTGTTTGTTAAAAATATATTTATTTCTCTGTAAATACAAATTAAAAGTCAAAAACAAAGTGGCCAACAACATGCTTCTTTTCTCTAATCTTCTTCGCACGTTCTTCGCTCGTCTCTTGCATCCATTTTCTTATTTTCTCCGCACGTTCTTCGGTCGTCTCTTGCATCCATTTCGGGACTGTTTTTTTCAGAGCATAGCGGTCGAAGTGGTTGTTGTTGTGAATGTCGTAGATGTAGTCGGCAAAATTAACGGCATGGCTCACAGACTTCTGGACCCACTCTATCGCCTGATTATCATTGTAGCCACACCTGTGACAACTTAGAAAGTATATATACAGAAATAAAACAAAAATCTGTTAAGAAAGTCAACAATTAAAGAAAATTACTCTTGAAGCTTGGACCAAGAATAATCCAGCGGAACATCGAACTGAACCACGGATTTCCTCAAGAAGAAAATCAAGAAATTTTTTGCTGTGTGTGAAAGGGTGGTGACGCCGTAAATCAGTCCAAAAATTTCGAGCTGTTCAGAGCCGCACTGCCAAAGCGCCTCAGCTGCGGGAGCTGCATAACGTTCTCGCAAGAGCGATACGGCATTGTCGAGATACCACTGAGGACTGGGAGCAATCTTTTCGTCAAATGGGCGAAATGTGCAATTTTCGTCGACGTACAACCTAGTTAGCTAAAACCAATGTGTTAATGCACAGATTAAAAAGGCTAACTAATCACACCGTTAAGTTGGCTTCTCCGGGAACATCGGACGTCGTTTTAATTTCGACAGAATTACTAAAGTGAAAAATTGGATAGAGACTTATATGACAATCGGCATTCAATCAAAATGAGCTTGTTAAGGAATTGGTTAATTTCACTATAGTTTTTGCCAAAATATATGAAAAGAAGACCCTTTCATTCCATTTTCAACTCTATTTTTAGGAATGCTTTTTTCGGACATTCGGTTAAGCGACCGCACACAACACATCGATTGTTATCAAATTTTGTTTCAGAAAAAAATTATTTAACACAAACCGGTAGTGTTCCGGTATTTTTGACAACGCCTTTTCCTGTTGTGCTTCTTTGATCATACCCAGAAACATTTTGTCGCAAACCTCAACCTTATATTCTGAAAAACATAAAAATGGCAACGATAACTAAATATGTATAATCATACTCGGTTTTTCAACTTCGACGATTTCGAATTTCTTGTTCACCGCGTTAATTATTTTCTGGTGACGATCTGAGAAAAAGCGCCTGAATTGTCCGTTGAAAGGGGTCAAAAAGGCACTGTTTGCGCTGCGCAGTGAAAAGTAGTGGGAAAAAGGCATTTTGAGAAGCAAATGGATCACCTAACCTGTAAAGTAATTAAGTAGGACTTAATTTAATTTTATTGGAGAGATGAAAAGAAAATATATGTAAAGGGAAGATCTTCCAATTTTCATCTACGAATTTTGTTAATAGTCAATTTTCAAACAATTCATTCATAAATAATCGCATAGCCGAATCCTCTGACACTTTTAAGCGCACAAATTTAAATACCCGGAATAAAACTTTTGCTAGACTAAAATGTAAAATGTCCGCAATTATATTCTTTGACGCTTCTACCGAAATTTTGCTTTCTCCGTAATGTATTTTTTATAAGGTTGTAAGCAGAATACAACAAATGGTTGTCAGTCAGCAGAAGTTGCTAATGGAAACCAAAAATGGTTACAAATGCCCAATCAATGCGTGAGATCAAATCAATTCGAAACTATCAGTGCTTGAACGGTCCCGTGTATGTATGTGTACATGACTAGGAAGGAAGAGAATCGTTTCAATCAAGACGTCCACTGGTGTTCACTTGGCTAGTCTTGTGGTGGTGAGGTGGACGACTTGAGCAGTGACCGTTGGTCCGACCCGGCCACAGATGCAACGCTGTTCATCTCGTCGTCGTCGTCGTCATGGTGCTCCAGTCCATCTCCACCGCTGTTCCGCTTGCCTCCCCCGTTGATTGGCTGTCCGTCTTGCGACTGCTGAGGGTTTCTGCTGTTCACCAATAACTGCTGCACATTTCCCTCCTCTTCCTGAATGCTCCTTAACAGTGCCAGCCGCCGCTGTTCATTTTGTTGTTGACCAACAACGCCACAACTTTCAGCAGGCAGCACAGTTTGTTGGTAGTGATGCTGTGGTTGAACGACGACGACGGGGTCAGCAACAGAATTTGTAGTGGTATCGGGTGGAGAGGAGATGGACTGTGTGGAGAAGGGCTTCCATTGACGCAGAGACTCAATTAGCAATTTGATGAGAGTCCAGTCACCCAAAGGCATCTCAAAATGTGAAATTATTTAAAATCAGCTGAACGAATAGAAGGAGTCCTACCCAGAATGTCACCACCCAGAACGCCACCACCCAAAATGCCACCACCCAAAATGACACCTACCCAAAACGACACCAACCCAAAATGACACGCACCCAAAATGTCACCACCCCAAAATGACACAAACCCAAAATGACACCCAAACATAAAATTACAAAAAGAATTATTACTAATTATTCGATAAAATGTAAGAAAACAAGCACTTATCGTCCAAAATCCATTGGGTAAATGTGTTCAAAATAGCAATTATATTAACAAAAAGTGTATATAATAGACAAATGCTTGAACCTAGCCTAAGCCTAGCCTTAGCCTAAGCCTAAGCCTAGCCTAAGCCTAGCCTAAGCCTAGCCTAAGCCTAGCCTAATGTTGGTGAGTTGGATCTTTTATACACCAAAGATCATACTTACGGTTAATAATTCATCATTTTTAAGCTGATTCAGATTTTTTTGCTCACTGATCACTAATTGAGCAGTGCTTGAATAGGTTATCTTTGTAATATGGTAATGTTTATAGAATTTTGTTTGGGTGGCATTTTGGATTGGTGACATTTTGGGTTGGTGACATTTTGGGTTGGTGTCATTTTGGGTTGGTGGCATTTTGGGTGGGTGTCATTTTGGGTGGTGGCGTTTTGGGTGGTGGCGTTTTGGATGGTGACGTTCTGGGTTGATCCCGAATAGAGAAGCAATAAGCCTTTAATTAACCTTCAGTGTCTGTTTGAGCTCATTCAGGTCGCATATTTGCAGTACCAGTCCATTCAAATTGCTTTCATAAAAAGCGTTGAGCAGATCTGCTTCTCTTTCCTTAATACGACCAATGTAATTCCTACGGTCCCAATTATTTTAAATTTAGCAAATCCGACCTTTGCAATTCCCAAATGGCGAACTAGCGTGACAATTTCACTGACGGACATTTTGACGAGCGCTTTTCTTACTGATGCCCACACCAACGGGTCTCGAAACACGAACTCCGCCTCGGGGCCAATGGTCTCCTTCAACGGTCCAAATGGGTCCTGCTGGGCACGATCGTCGTCATCTTGCGACTCGGCCAGATCAAAGATTGGCTCTCCGCCTCGCTGCTCGCGGATTGCTTTGCGTAGATAGGGGTCCAAGTTGGAGGTGCAGGGGACAAACGCCTTCACATGAGCAACCAGAAGCTGAACAAATAAGCTTATGAGACCGTTTGATCATTCGTGACAAGAGAGAGAGGAGGGACAAGCCTGATCACTGCGCGAGGCACACATTTTGCGAAACAACGGCTCAAAGTCTTGCCCATTCCGGTCCAAGTCCTCCATTCCCTCGGCCACCGTTATCCGGTTTTTGATCTGCGCGTATAATTCGTGGATGGGTATGGACTCGTCCTACATTTAAATGACAAATTTTAAATAAGCGCGCTTGACATTAAACAGTCGTCCAACCTGAAGACTCAACGCGATGTCAATGATCCAACACATACGCCTGAAACAGTGTAAATCGTCGTCACTCATAAATGTGCATTTTCCATAAATAAATTCATCGTAATTCACCCACCAAGGCCATTGCTCAATCATGCTACACCAAGCATACATTTGCCACCATGTGAACTCAATTTCAAACATTCGCAACAAACGACCACTGAGAGCAACGCTATTCACAATACGGCGCCTAAACAAACCAAAAGTCCAAACTGAAGATAAATCTTTGGGACAAAAATTGTATCAACCAATTGTAAGGCAAAAACAATACTCAAAATCAAGGGTAAACACAAACATTGTTCTTGGGTTGATGTTGGAAAACAAATCAAAGGACGGCAACAAATGGCTAATGTCACCGCCAGGCCCCCCAAATGTTCCGCCACACAATGCGCCGCTGACTTCACCCCGCTCTCCGCGCAGTGAAAGCTTTGAGCCGCGAAATGTTTCGGAGCGCTTCCGTTCACGGAGAGAAATGCCTGCGGAGTTGGTAGACGGCAAAGTCGTTTTTTTGGAGCTTTGCTGGCTAAGATGGGTTTTCCGAATGGAAGCCATGTGATCGAGGAAGAAAGGCCTAATGAATTAATTGGTAAGGTGGTTGTTAAAAGCAAAAAGTGGAATTGAATCGGCCGCATTTTCTCGGCTCGATTAGAGCCAATTCATTGGATATTTGTACATACATTGTGACAATGTTTTTCAGATAGTCCCGTCCAGTGATTCCGCCCTCCGGGCCGGCAGCCGAGCGCAGATTTTGTTGGATGGTGGACACGACAATGTTCGGGTCGATGGCGAGCAAAACAATGAACGGGGCATTTTGGCGGGAACAGAAAAACAACGAAAGTGCCTTCCAATAAAAGTTCAGTTTATTGAGTGTGATTTGAAGCTATGAGGCAGACAACAGCAGACTTACGTCCAACATTTGGACCATTTTCATAGATTCACAACTGTCAAGCCCATCCACCATAATAACCAATCGAGTCTGACTTGAAGTGAACTCGTCCAAAGTGCACACCTCACAATTTTGTGGTCAAAATGAGTCCAATTTTATGAATGGTTAGTTAGGTAATTTATCACCAGTGAAATGAGAAGGTCGACCTCTTTTTGCAGCTTTTGGATCATTCGCTCGAACGGAATCAAATGCATTCGATCAGAAATTCGCGTAATTCTCCTTTTTGGCTTAACGAAAGCGGCGGAGTTTCAGACGATATTATAAAAGGTTTAGAAATCACACAACCAAATTGACGAAGATGCGGACAGTGAAAATGTAAAAAATGAAAGCGCCCGAGGCGAGCGCAAAGGCGAGGAAAACGGAGGCGAGCCAATGGCGCGTTTGGATGAACAACAAAGAGGCGGCGACCAACGAGCAGGGCAAGGCCATGGTCAACACCAGCACGGGCACACCACAGAAACTTTTAAGTTTGGAGGACCGTTCGATGATAACGGAGGATGACGAACGAAGGGTGCTGAACAGATGGACGGCCAAAGTGCCGTAATGTTCTAAACAAATAAGGCATACATTCAATCCAGAAATGCGAGGAATGGCACCTTCGGCAGCGGTGAAAAATGACTGAATGATGTTGGCCAAAGAATGTTCGCCTCCGATGAACGAGAGGCGATGGTCGTCGGCAAAAAGGAAGCCGACCGGCGAAATCATCCTAAATTTGAATCATACGTTTCGGTTCAGAGATTTCGCCTCACTTTCGGCTCCGTTCCCTTCTGACAGGAGCATTTAAAAATAGGACGCTGAGCACTAATTTGAAGCGAGCAATTGTGCGACCGATCAAACGGGCGGTTGCGATCGATCCGTTCCAAAATTTGACCTAAGCGGAGAAAAAAACAGCATGCCATATGTTTTGTCAAATACCTCACTGCCGTAATAAATAAATCCATAAAGCGCAGTAAAAAGTGAGAAAATGCCGAATCCGACACCGAGCGAAATTATAAAGTGGGGATTTTGGAGGAGAAGTGCAGAGAGAGCGGAGATTAGCAGTGAGAGGAAGGCGGAGGAGAGGAGGACGGACAGGACGAGGGACCAAGACCAGTACAGCTCGACCCCGTCCAGCCAAGTGCGGGAGAAGGAGCTCATCGAGTCGCGAATGCGAGGCAAAAGCAGCGACTAAAATGGGAAAAAACGCGGTGAGTTGGGAAGGATGCGGCAAAAAATGAGACATTAGATGGCCACTTTGGTCTTGGGTCGGTTTACCTTTCCCGAACCCCATTTGGCATAAAGTCCAATGGTCAATGGCAGTGCCAAACTCGGCTCACAAACAACGTCAGCAATTACCTAAATAAAACACAACACATTATTTGAATAGAAATATGAAATCGCACATCGCTGTAAGAATCGAAGCCGAACAGACTTTTCAGGCCCACATCACTTCCAATTGGTCCAAAAATGGTCGGAAGAATTGGGCTGCCATTCTCTTGGTCTGAAAATAAACGAATTTAAATGTTGGGCGAAGTAATAAAAACTAACAACAAGACCTATTGCATACGGCGTTTCACCGAGTTTATTGGGCCGATAGAGCAATTTAGAGTCAGCCGGGTTCACCAACAGAACTTGGGCAAGTCGTCGCGACCGCGCACGAAGTGCCAAATGCAGCGCTAATCATTTTTATTTAATGAATTTGCCACCCGCCCCCAAATATGCGACCAACAATTGTCTCCGTTATTGTCCGTTGCACTCAATTTGGAACCCATGTTCACCAACAGCTGAACGATTTGGACATCTTTGTTTTTCACCTAGACATAAAAATTTTTATATTTTCATCGTTCATTTCTTACAGCTCTAATCAGTGCCGTGTCGCCGTCCCGAGTTTTCAGTTCCAAATTCGGTTTTTTGTCGAGTAGAGCGAGCAGAACATCTGTATAGAGGTCATTCATTTAATGGTCCCGGAAGGGGAACGAGTGACAGAAAGGTGACTCTTTTAATGGTCAGCCAATTTCTAGTCTTAGTACAACATATTCGAAACAATCCACAAATGCTAAACATTGGTCCCGCTGCCCTATTAATTTGACACAAATGCACCCTTTGATGCCAATTCTCTCACCCGAATATGCCTTGTCAATGGCCAAATGAAGCGGAGTCCGTCCCTCCGAATCTTTTGCATTCACATCGGCGTGTTTTTCCAACAGCATTCGCACCTAACAAAAGAAAGCAGGTCAATGGTTCTTTTTGGTTATTTGTTGCAATAATCCATTCATACCAAACGAATGTTTCCCGAACGGACAGCACTTGCCAAGATGTAATTTCCAAAACGATCCACCGTATTCACAAAGGCACCGGACTGCAGCAGCATTGAAGCAATCTCGGTGTACCCTAAACGATTCGTGCGGTCAATCAAATGAATATTGGGAAAAATGAAGTAAACAAAAAAAGCAGTAGTGTCCTATAATTGAATCCTCTCTTTTTTACAATAATTTGTTCACCTTCCCTGGCCGCAATTCCCAGCGCTGAAAGGCCATTATAGTCGACAACGTTCACATTTGGGTCCCGAGACAACAACATTTCCGCAACGGGCACATGGTTTCCCCGCGTGGCAAGCATTAAAGCAGTTGAGCCTGGTCAAAATTCACTTTGTTCGTTCAGTGAATGCGTTCAAATAATTATAAGCCGCAAAATGTGTTCACCGTACATTCCCACCGCGTCCAATTCGGCACCCGAATTCAGCAATTGCTCAACAATTTGCAGAAATCCCTTCCGGGCAGCCCAAATGAGCGCAGTGCTACCAAATTTGTCACAAGTGTTCACTTGCGCACCAGCGGCCAGCAAACGTCGGACGACATCAGCAAAGCCACGACCTAAAAACAGGGAAAAATAACATCAAAGTTTGTGAAAAACAATGTTTTGGACCGAGTTTAAATGAGGGGAAAACGAACCAGAAGCAATGATCAGAGGCGTCAGTCCGTCTTCCTCGCCAACTCTTTGAAAAAAGAAGAAATAAACAAGAATTGTTGACCAATAAAATAATCACATGTTAATGTGGGCATTGTGCTCGAGCAGTACATCAACTACTTGTGGCCTGTTCTTGTAACAAGCCCACATCAGCGATGTCCAACCCATCTAAACATTAACAGACTGATTGAACAGAGAAGCAAATAGTCCAACAAATAAAACAAAAAATTGAATCGACTAATTGGTTTAATGCAATTAAAATGGAAAAACAATTTGGTTGGTTAGATGCAATTAAAACGGAAAAACAATTTGGTCTCGCAATTAAAACTAGCTATCCTTTTGTATTATTTGGGCTTATTTCCTCTAGGTTTGTCCGTATAAGTAAGTGTCCATGACATATTTGTTAACATCACCAAGTCTGGGTTGTCCACGGATGCGCCCGCCATGAGTAGTGCCCGTGCAACGGCCGCATGTCCATGATAAGCGGCGTTCAAAAGTGCTGTCCACCCGTCGTGGTCCGTCTCTTCCACATCGATGTCTGTAACCAGTCGTGACACAATTTCGGCATGTCCAAGTCGTGCCGCATTTATGAGCAAAGTTTCGCCGTTAAAATTTCGCATTGCAGAGACATGCACATGAGTGTTGTTGAAGAATGGAAAGCGCCCATTTTCAATGGATTGGAAATATTCGTACACATTTGACGGAACATTTACGGAATCCGACTCTTCATTTGAGTAGAAATTCGATACAGTTTCGCTGATTGGTTCAGTGGCAGCGACAGCAGGTCCCATCACACCCAAATCTGCAAAGTAAAAAATTTTAAACGGCTTGCATTTAGTTAGAAATTTTTGGTAAAAACTCCATAAGTCAGGACCATGTGCTGTTTTACCCATTGTTGGGATTCCAGTCCCGCCGGCCTCATTTGTCAGATAAGAGACTTAATCCAAGTTTTAAAATGAAGAGATTTCTGGCGTAATAATTTTGAATTTTAGTAAATATTGATTAAAAAAAATTAAAATTTAAGATTGCTTTAAGGTGTAGATTCTGTCTGTAAATGTACGGACGGCTTATCAGTTTAACTTTATATTTGCATGTTGAAAAAGGGTTTAACGTTCATTTGTTTTAAGACTGTCGGCAAATGTAAAGGGTCTGATGTTAATCAGTTACTAATCAATCACACATTAAACTGTTTTAAGGAAGATTTGCTATAGTTTTTGATGCTTGAGGCAGTAAAATGGCGGAAATAGCAATTAATGTGACAACAAAGGTATTCGTTTTGTCATTTACAGTCCACATAACTAATCATATGCATTTAGGTATCGCAGGAGGGAGCTGAGAACAATTTTAATGTTCAAAATCTCGAATTTGTGTGTGATAATGATGGCTTCCGCTATTACAAAGATGCCCAAACCGGGCGCCAGTGCTGCTTGGACTCCGCAGGCTTTTGGTACGTTCTCAACGAGGAGAAAGGAGCATTTGAGCCGATGGCATTGACTATGCCGGAAAAGCAGACGGAGAAAGCGCGGCCGAAGAACACGGCGGAAAACAAAATGTTGAATGTGCTGAGGAATGTGGAACGGTTTGGCATCCGATTTGACCAGCATGGCAAACCGGTGGGCAAAGGGCGAGGGAAGGTGGCACTTTTTTCGGCTAGCAGCGACAAACACACTTAACAAAACAGAAGGCGTGCACTATCTAAAAAATCATGCCTTGGCGCATTATATGTATGCCATTTCACCACAGATGGCATTTATGCCACCCACAATAGTTATGTGCGCCCTCTGCCTTAAAAATAGTTTTTTTTTTGATGCAAAACGAAAAGTACTGACAAGGGGATCAAAGCTGGAAACATTTGACCATTCTTCTTTAAGGTGTTCCCGAAGAACGAAAAGGGCCTGTTTGTTCTGCCAAAGGATTTGAAAGGGGCTCCTTTCTTCCCCGTCGACGACCAATCGCGTCCCATTTTTCCATGGGATCACGAGAAAGGAGTTCCGACTTTTCCTGTTGGTCAGTTCTCTTTTGTTTAAGGCATTGTCTCGCGATGTGGAATTGGATAGGATTGGTTGGATACTATTGAAAAGCGACTTTTCAGATGACACGGACGAGCCAATTTTTCCAAGGAATGAACAGAATAAGCCAATTGTGCCGACGGATGCTAATGGTATGCGGCAGAGATGTAACCGGATGCGCAAATGAAAATCTGCAATTTCGGATCCCCTTCGAAACACGCGGATTTTTTCAATAATCAAATCAATAATTCTCCTCAACTGTACCAAGATAGAGTATTTTGATCTATTTTCAGGCAACAATCGTAAATTTTCACATTCTTGAACAATCTTTAGAACCTCTGGGTACTACAAAAAACTCACGGAAATTTTTCCAAAAAAAGTCCGGAATCCGATTATATCTCTGGTATTAGTCAAAGGGTCGTTGATTCCCTCAAGCAATTTGCAAATTTGTTAAGGTCAACCAATCTTTCCCGTTGACAAGTCGGGCACGTTCATATTTCCAGTGGATGAGTCAAATTGTCCAATTCCGGCGCTTACAGTCGACGGTAAAAGCAGTGATTGATCTGTAATTGATTGAATATTCTTAAGGTTCTGAGTTACCCAAATAAGTAACTTCTAAGTATGTTTTCTTTCAGCAATCGATCGGTGTAACATTGCAATATTTTACTGTGTCCATTTTAGCTTTTTGTTTCCATTCCTTTAGGCACGCGAGTTGTGCCCAAAGACGAATTTGGCGTTTTGGTCATTCCACGCGACAGGGACGGCAAGGCGCTGATTCACATCGCCGCGGACGGAGTGACACCAATTTCGATGGGCGAATGGAAGCAGTGGAAGATGTACTACAAGGAGCAGGCACGCATCAACTTCTACCAGCAACAACAGCAGCAGCCGATGGCTGTCGATGCTGGCCGCGTCGGCGGCGGCACGGCTGGGGGCGCCACGGCATTGAATTATGCGCCAATGAACTCGGTCAGTCGCTGTTTGGCCGGCCAAAAACTTTTGGATGTGAAACTTTCGCAGTTGGCCGATATTTCCTCACGAAACTGACTGATGGTCCGCATATAAATGGAGTTTTTAGACAAAAATGCAACAAAACGGTTGGACTTCATTATAGGAATCGTCTAACAACCTTTTCCATGTGTAAAGTAGTTCGATTGGCTTTCAACATTGGCCGTTTTTCGTTCAGATGTTCCATCCGCTGAATTTGGAGCAACAGAGTGCCTATTTTGCTGCCGACATGGAAATGTTGCAGCGTGTTCGCCGTGTTCGACCCGAAGACGTCGATTTGCCAGGCCAAGTGGTACAACAGATAAAAAGACAGTTGTTGAAGGTGAAAGGTTCAGGTGGGACAGAACGCCACGGCTGATCCAAATGCGAAACAAACGGCGAATGGGCAGCCATCGCAGGGGGACAGAGAGGAAAAGCGTAAGAAACTGCTCAAAGCACAATTTAAGTCCGCGAAAATGGTGGTAATGCCGCCACCAGCGGCGCAGAACGCGAAGAAAGCGGCTGAAGAGCACAGCAAAAAAAATGGCACCATCCAATCGCAAAAGGAAGAGCCGAAGGGCAACGGGGGGAAACAGCAGCAACCGCAACAACAACAACAGATGCTTGGAAAGGGAAGCAACGAATTGAATTTGGAGGGAAGAAAAAAGCGGAAAAGAGAATCAAGCGAGGAAGAGAGTGAGAAGAGAGGCAGTGTAATAAGCAGAGAGAGCAGGAAGAGGAGCAGAGAAAGCACAAAGAGAAGTGGAGAAAGCACAAAAAGAAACAGGATGAGAAGTAGTGAGACGAGCAGAGAGAGCAGCCCGGACAACAACAGAGAGAGAAGCGGGCGGACGGTCAGTGGTACCCCGGTACCGGTTTTACCAAAAGTCCCGGTCCCGAACAACCCTGCTCATGTGCGAGCCCGTAAGTAACCGGGGGGGAATGGGGTGAATTCCACCCCCCCCCCCCTTCAACATTGCAAGTAAATCTCTGAAATGGTTTTTCTGCTTTTTCTTTTTTGACCAGCACCAAATTATGTTAGCAGGATTTTTTTTCAGATTTTTTGCCCAACTAAATTATGCGTTTTATGATGTGTTCCTAAACATATTAACCACTCGGAAAAGGGGGTGTGTTGAATGAAAACATTAAAAAAATGAACGAGAGATTAATTGGTACTATTGAATATCCCATTAAAAATTTTACAAAAAGCTAAAAAGATAACAATTTATTTTAATCCGATGAAGCTATTTTTCAGAGATTTTATTCGCAAATTTGAAGGTTTCTAAACAGTATGGCCATGACTGTACGTCAAATATTTTAGAATCCTTTCGTATTGTTAGACCTTTCAGGGACGTTCGACTCGAAGGCGTTCACTGAAACGGCGCAAAAGCTCTTCGTCGTCGTCGTATTCGTCGTCGTCCCGTTCTCGTTCATATTCCCGCTCCTCCCGTCGGTCCTCCCGTTCCCGTTCTCGGCGGCGCAGTCCGAAGCAAACGCGTGGAAGGCGACGTTCGACTTCGAATTCATCTCGCAGCCGTTCGACTTCCTCCTCTTCCGCGTCCTATTCGCATTCTTCCGATCGGTCCCGGTCTCAGTCGCGCTCCTACACAAGCGATCGGGAAAAAGAAGAGGAGCGTATTCGGGGTCGGATCATTGCAAGGACTCTTTCCACAAGCGCGGCACCCTTAAAACCTCAACCGACTGACGCTGTTGTGACGGATGAAGTGTTGGCGTATGGACCAAACCCGGACGAGTCGTTGGAGTACGGGCCAAAACCACCGGAATCGGTCACTTACAATTAGCCTATTTTTGCGTTCACTGACTCACATTCACTCGATCCATTTCAGCTGGAGCACTCAGATCACAATTCTGACATGGAAATGTCGGAGGAAGACGACGAAAAACGAGAAGCAAAACAGTTGGACTCGCCAAGAAGCATTCAACGCATAAACATAAAACGAGAATTATCCGTGGAATTGCTCAACGAATCCATCGAAAAGGGCGAAATAACACCCCAAAAGAAAGCGCATATTGCACTGAACAAAGACAACGCGGAGGAAAGAGTCAAAACGGTCCAACAAAGTCTGGTTGCCACACCCGGCGTGGTGACAGTGGTCGACCATCGCCGGAGTGCCACACCCGCCGTGACGAATGTTGTCGAACATAATCTGTCCGGCACTCCCGAAGTGGTGAAAGTGGTTGAACATAGTCGGGGCGGCATACTCGGCGTGGAAGAGGTGCTTTGATTGACTCACTTATCTCATTTTTTTAAATTTTTTTTTGAGACCAGTTACGTATATTTTTTGTACATATTTTCATTTAAGGCATTGAAATCGGAAGACATCGAATTAATCAAACAGTGCAAGGAACAAGAGCGGGAAAAGTGAGAAGGGAAGGGCTAATGAATTATTATGATACAATCATATTTAATTTGATAGCATTTAATATTTGAGATATTTTCAGATACGATCAAATGAAGTTGCAAATTGCAGAGCTTTTGATGAGAAAAAGTGTGCACAAATGGAATTGGACTCAGCTCAGAGAGGTGACAGACAGTGATCGATCGATAACTTACAGACTTTGACATCCATTGATTTTTTTTTGCAGGCGGAAAAGCGTATTTTGGGGCACCGTACTGATCGGAGACTTTCCGACTCGTCCGAAGACGAGGCCAATGCCGAATGAGGACGGTTGCTGAAGACAAACTCCCGCCGAAGGCACTCGAAGGGAAACCCCCGCGGCGCCCGAAGGCACATTCCGTTCTCAATTTCAATGTCTCTCATTCATTCTCTTCGCCGAGTCCAAAAAGCTCTTTTATCATATAATTGTTTTGATGTGTGTGTTCGTCATTGGTATGAACAATGTTTGATGATTATGTCTGATGAATTCACAGTTTTGGCCTTCTTTTATCATTTTAATTGGGGCCAAAAAAGAGCTCGTCGTCGTAATTAATAAATTTTGAAAGCGAAATAAATTCATAAACAAAAAGTTTGTTTTTGGCAAAAGACCGACAACCAAATCATCCATTATTCGATTTTGAATCGGAAGCTCTTTGTTGGCTGGCATTCCCCTCCATTTTTTCGTCATAATTGTCCTCTGCTGATGTATCCGTTGCCGCCACTTTCCATGCCGGGCCATGCTGCTGCTGTTGGTGGTGGTGCGGCTGGGTTCATGTTCATGCCGAACATGTTTGTCGGGTAGTAGGGCGTCAAATGCTGCCCGTAGTTGCCGCCGTTGTATTGGTAATAGTTGAAGAAGGGCATCGCCGCGAGCGGTGTGCCGCCGGCATTGGAGGGCAAACATGTGCCGTGGGGGGATTGGGCAATGGCGCCTAGCGACGGATGGACACCAGAGCTTTGGGGTTCCGCCGCGTCGACCTTCATGCCTCTTTGGTCCATTTTGAACACCAGCTGCGTGCCATTCAAATGATGATGATTATGATGCTGAGCGGGGAGGGCATTTTTTACTCCAACGGATCTCAAATGGCGTTTATTTCTCTGCCCAATTTTTATTTTACTGGTTGGTGTGTTTGCCCCCTCCCGCCCACTCCTGGACTGCTTGCTGTCGGTCTACTGATTGCTGGTTGCCCTCCCTCCCCCCCACTCCTGGACTGCTTGCTGTCGTTCTACTGATTGATGTGTTTGCCCCCTCCCGCCCACTCCTAGACTGCTTGCTGTCGGTCTACTGATTGCTGGTTGCCTTCCCTCCCCCCCCACTCCTGGACTGCTTGTTGTCGTTCTACTTAATGCTGGTTGGTGTGGCCTCCCTCCCTCCCCCCCCATTCTTGGACTGCTTGCGGTCATTCTACTGATTGCATTGTTGTTGCTCACCTGCTGCGGATGTTCGACGCCTCCGGCGCCATTCTCCGGCTCGCTTTTCACTCCGTTTGCCTCCACAGCAATGAATGACGAGTCGGCCGGGCTTTGCTGTTGCGAAGGCGATGTTGAAGCGGCGCCCTCGTCGCCTTGGTGATGCGACTGCTGTCCCACGCCCGTCTCCTGCTTCTTCCTCTGTGTTTAGCGCTTATTTCCGATTCCGGGGTGGCCTTACCGTACTTCGCTTGACAAAACCGGACACTGTCCGGCGGTCCCCAGGCGCCCGGAGAATGTCAACAACCCGGACAGATACCGTCACAAATCCGGGGGATAATTTTGCTTTTCCCAAGGTGGACTCATTTAATGTCAATCCCCCCTATCCAGCGAAAGCCGGCAGTCACCCCAAATCCCCCCTATTTACCTTCATCCGCCTGTTTTGGAACCAAATTTTGATTTGTTTGTCGCTCAATTTGGTCACATCCGCCAAATGCTGTCGCTGCGCCTTCGACACATAAGCCGAACTTTGGAACATTTCCTCCAACCGCCGTTTCTGCAATTTTCAACGTTTTGCATGCAACTTCCAGGCAAAGAAAAGCCCAGTCCAAAAAATCCGTCCCAAAAGTCGCCAAAAGTGCACATTTTACGGGGGGGCAAATCGCAGGAGAGGACCTGATCCGGAGTGTAAGTCTGCCTCCCGCTGCTTTTCTTCGCGCAGCCAACGCCCGTCGATGGGTCAGCTAAAAGGGAGGGGAAGGAGGGCACTTAACTTAGACGGGCAAAGGGGCAGAATGACTAATTTGCGGTTCAAAAGGTAATTTAAAATTTAAACCCTCTTTAGCCTTAGTCACTTGTTGGCATGGAGTGACTGTAGGGATTTGAACAGTGCGCAACTTTGGAACATTTTTGTCAGTGGAAATATTCAGGGGAGGGGGACACTTGGGCTTGTGGGAAGAGGCAAACATGGACAGGTGGTAGATGAACAGGAATGGAGGTGAACACGAGGACGGATGGACTGAGGGACAGAGGGGGGCGGGGGGGGAGTAGGGGGTAAGCATAAGAATAAAAAGTTGATTTTTGAGTGTGGGTTCAAGGGGAGGGCAGGGGGATTTAATTACACCCCCCCTCCATAATATTATGTTTTGGTTGTTGTCAAATTTGGGACTCAATGAATTTTAATTTTCATTATTTCATTAGCCTATACTTATTGCCACGGAAATGGACACACTTTCGCCCCGGGGGGGGGGGGGCAAACAAAAAAAATGTGTTCCTTCTTCCTTGTTAAGCCTCCTTAATACCGTAATCGCAGTAGTAGCTGCTTTTGGATGGCACTGCGAAAATGGACGGAATTGGGTGGAATAGACAAATGTGAGGGGAGATGAAACGCCGGGGGGGGAGAGATGGGCTCTTTGTGTTGGGAAGAAAGAGAGAGAGAGAAAGGAGTAGGGATTTGTTGGGGCTGTTTTTTTGGATGCCACCCTTTGGGGTGACAGTGAATTGGCCAAAACCCATTTTTATTGCCCATTCTATGGAATGGAAGCACCCAAAAAGTGAGGATTTCAGAGGGATTGCAAAAAAAGTACTACTGCCCTAACGGGGCTTTTCGCTGTTCCGTACCATTTCCGTTGGCCACAAATTGTCCAAACTGCAAACTGGCGGCATAGGCACAAGCCAATTGATGGTACTGTCCATAGCTGGGGGCAACTGTCGGGAAAACGGCGGTGGCACAATTCGCGTTCGGATGACTGGGGCCGAGACCTGTGAAAACGGGCAGATATAAGACACAAAGCATTTGGAGGAAAGTGTTCGATGGAATTAATGCCGTCGACGGTGGATTGGATTTGTGGCTTTATCCGCTTTAAGCCGGGAGAGAGAGAGAGAGAGAGAGACTTTTAATTTGACTGAATGAATGTAGAGCAGAGCAATGGCTGCACTTTGCCGTGATGCGACTGATGGGGCAGCAGAAGGCGGGTGAATGAATTGAACTTTTGCGGTCGGTCATTTCAGTTCAGCCCAATCCCATAAAATGAGATGGGACCCATCTCCCCCCCCCCTTCCCCCCCCCCCCCCTCCCCCAATCCCATCCTTAATGGCCCTTGGCGAATGGGATCGATGGGTTGGGGACGGGGAATGGCATATATCCCCACTCACCGCCTCCGCCAAATTGCCCAATTCCTGACGGACCGCAACACTTCCCGCCGAGGTGAATAACGGACGGAGGGGGCGGGGGGCCACATAAATCTCCCAAAATTGGCCCTTGTGCCAGCAAAGCGCTGATTATGTGTACTGACTGACTGACCATTCTCCGGCAGGTTGCTAATTTGCTCCAAACAGTGCAATGGGTCGGTCGATGAAAATGCGCCGGAGGGATTGTTGCAGGGACGGCCCGAAAAGTCGGCCATTTCCGTTTTGGACCCAATCGATTCGTTCATGAACAAATGAATAATGATGACGAAGATGGACGAGCTGCTGAACAAGCTGGGGAAATGGGGGGTGAAGGTGTGGGACGAATGTTGGGCAGAAGAGAGGGGAGGGGAATGGAGGAAATGCTGCGCCCCGCCCGCCCCTCCCCCTACCGTATGCCATCCATCGCCAAACGCATCCATTCGCCTCAGCCCCCCCCCCCTCCCCGCGCCGCCGCCCCCGGTTTTTTGCGGGGACAAAACCGGCTGCTGGTTAAAGGAAGAGCCAGCCGAGAGGAGGGGGAAGACGGCGGACTTCAAAGAATTTCAAACAAAAGCGACTACCAGCGGGGAGGGGCAGGAGGAGGGGAGTGAACAGAACTGTGCATGGGCACGGGGGAAGACTAAAGGGGGGGGGGGATATCTGCTGATTGATAGGCTGAAACAGAGAGGTTCGATGCCAAAATCGGGTTCAATCCGGGAACGGAGGATGGTGGGGGGGGGGAGTACTTTTGCAAGGCAAATGTTGGACCACCCGGGAGCAATTGCATGTTAATCGAAAGAGGGGGGGGGGGGGGAGATTGGTGGCAGGGGGCATTGATTGTTTGCGAAGAAGGGCGAAGCGAAGCGAATGCGGAAGGTTTATGCCCCCCGATTTTATGGCTTCAGAATGGGATTTGAAAGGAGGGCGGGTGACAACAAAGGGACCAGGGGGAGGGGGCGGGAGGGGAGGGGAAAGGAGGAGGGAATTCGGCGGGGGGTTTTGGGCACCTTTGGGAGAAGCGGGCCCGGGGGTCGGAGGAATGAGCATTGGGCACCTCCAGGCGATGCTGATGTGATAAATCAGCAATGAGTCAGTGAATGCCTTGGGGGTTTTTTTGCCATTTGAAATCACTCGGCACTTAAAGCACCCTCTTGACGATTGACAAAAATTGGATTGAATTTTTCATTTCAATTTTAAGAAGTTTTCTACGAAAATTTCAAAAAGTTGGCGGGCGATCGATTGGTGCGCTTGTCCCACCCACCGACCGCCGCCGGTGGGTGCCGGCGGTATGCGCCTCCGTCGCCTACCGTTTCCATTGCACCCGCTCCCCTCACCTCTCCCTCCACACACACACACACACACTCATTCATGTGCCTCATCCACCACCGAATGAATGCCCATTCCCATCCCTCCGAATTATGCTAATTGCGTTTTCGGCCTCCCTCCCCCCCCCCCAACCCCATTCATTCATTCGTCGTCCTCCCGCGGAGGCTCGCAATAAAATTTAATGGGCCGAGTGATTGGCGTGCCAGCTGCTGGGGAGAGAGGAGGAGGAGGAGGAGGCGAACAAGATGGGGGTGATTGGTGTAGGGAGGCAAACTGCCGGGGGGAGAGGGAAAGGTGAGCGGACAGAAAAAAGAGGGGGACCGGCCGGCGGGAGGGAGAAGAGGTACATCGGCACAAGTTTTTGTCGGAATTTGTTCGGATTTGTCTGTCGCTCCCCCGCCCTTCGACTACTAGTCCGTGATCCCATATCTCCCACACCTCCACTGATCCGTCTGTCCTCCGCCCTCGACTGATCCGTGATCCCATATCCCCAACCCCTCCACTGATCCGTCTGTCCTCCGCTCTCGACTGATCCGTGATCCTATATCCCCAACCCCTCTACTGATCCGTCCGTCTCCTCCGTGATCCCATATCCCTGACCCCTCCACTGATCCGTCCGTCCCCCGCCCTCGACTGATCCGTTCCCATATCTCCTACCTCTCCATTGATCCGTCCGTCCCCCGCCCTTGGCTCATCCGTGATCCTATATCCCCAACCCCTCTACTGATCCGTCCGTCCCCTCCATGATCCCATATCCCCGACCCCTCTACTGATCCGTCCGTCCCCCAAACCCTCGACTGATCCGTTCCCATATCCCCTACCTCTCCATTGATCCGTCCGTCCCCCGCCCTCGACAAATCCGTGATCCCATATCCCCTACCTCTCCATTGATCCGTCCGTCCCCCGCCCTCGACTGATCCGTGATCCCATATCCCCTACCCCTCCACTGATCCGTCCATCCCCTGTGATTCAATATCCTCTGTTCCTTGCATACCCCGTCCCCATTCCTCCTGTTTTCAACAGATCAATAAAATGCAGGGAGATGATCAACCAATTAATCAACCAACAAATCAATAAATCAATCATCCCATCCATCAAAATTTTCATGTCCAATTTCTGTCGCTCTAAATTTTTACAGATCGCTTATATTTTACATATACTGCAAATATTTTTAACAAAACAAACAAACGATCCAAATGTGTGCATTACATATGATTTACCCTTCCCGCCGCCGCTTCTCTCTTCTGCGCCGCGCCATTCAAAAACCAAAATCATTCGCGTCAAATCACGTCCAAATTTTTTAGGGACGGACGGAGGGGTCGGTGGGGCTGTCAATAGGGGTTTGCTAGTGTCAATTTAGTGGGGGTTGGTGGGAGGGGGTGTCAATATGGGGTCGGTGGCGGCAGGGGCGGTGTGATGAGAAAGGGGTCGATCAGTTTGGTGCCATGGCATTTCAAAGTGATCGGAAAGGGGTCGATCAGTTTGGTGCCATGGCATTTCAAAGTGATCGGAAAGGGGTCGATCAGTTTGTTGTCATTGATCACAAAGACTGTACTGCTTTTAAAATACATTACCAAGCATCACTGTATAACCAAATCATTAAAAAAGTTCGCCTTGAAGAGCTATTTCATGGTAATCTCATTTGTGAAATTTGGCGAAAAAGTTAGATTTCCGGAAAACAAACAAACATTGCTTTTGTCATTCGCGGCGAGGACGGATGGGAGGGGGAGGGGGGGGGGGGGCGACGGAAGGGATTAGTTTCTTGTGGATGCAAATTTTGGGAAGCCCCCCCCCCCCCCCCAACAGGGACGAAGGAGGGGGGGGATTTCCGCGCCGCCCCCACGGCGTCCATTTGTCATAAATCAGCAGTGCAGCTAAAGTGTGTGTATGCGAGTTTGGCCTTGAACATTTGTGGAGGGCATATTCGGGCTTTTGCAGCCAAGAAAGTGTTGGATTTGCTTGAAAAGAGTTGATCCGATCAATTCGGCATTTCCTCCACGGGTTTTTTTTGTTAGCTTGGTAATGCTTTACCCCATCCATTTGGCATTTTGTCCATGGTCTAGCTTGGTAGTGTCTTTCTATTTATTCACTGATCAGTTTTGGCTGTTCCTTCAACCGATTGGTTGGCGCTCTGTTGGAGAATCTTTGGGGTTCGACTTTTTGCCTGAGGCAAAAATCGGAAATAAATTCTCGCCAACGCAACGGACAAACATTCCCGGAGGGGAAGAGCTGAGCGGAGAAAAGGGATGAGATCAAAGGACAAAGCCGACGACTACATAAATCACGCGAAAGGACTATGCAAGAGGGAGAGAAAAAGTTTGGAAGGCAAAGACGCAAAAAGTGGAGAGCATTGTAAGAAGAGAGTAAGCGGAGGGAGAAGGATGAGGATGAAGAGGAAAAGAACGCGTGATTGGAAACGGATGATGAAGAGGAGGAGGACAAAGAGGAGTG
>JAKKIK010000567.1:0-27928 GCA_024500135.1 Heterodera carotae | reverse complement strand
GAGCACAAGGCGTGTGATGTGTGGTGGGGGGGGGGGGGGGGGGGGGGGATCCGTGACCTTTCGTCCCCCCCCCCCCCCCCCCCACTGGATGAGTACCTGTATCGGGTGGTCGGGGGAAAAAGCGCCGGTGTGGGTTCGGGGAAGAAACCCCTAAATGTAGAGGAGGGGTGGGGGGGGGGGAGGCAGAAACGAGAATTTGCATTTTCTAAAGCCAACCAAATGGCCAACAAACCAAGACTGATTATTTACAAAAAAATTCGCCAATTTGTCAAATGCGTTTATCGCCGGGAAATGAGTTTAAGCGAAATGGTTTTTGAGAATCTGTTGACACACAATAATGACAATCAAATTTGTTTTGTAAACGAACCGAAATTGGTAGCATATGTATGCCATGTATAATGAGACTTTTGGAATTTTTTTTTGGCTCTCAAAAAAAAGGCCTGGAATGTTTAGCAAAACAGTCTACAAAACAAATTTGAAGATAGTCTCCTCTCTCTTCGTATAGGCTCAGACAATAGACAGAGACATAAATAATGTGAAATAAAAACGATGTTTAAAAAAGGCACAAGGTCAACTGGAGGGGGTGGTGAATGCCTGTATTGTTTTTTTACGCGTCGATTGTAAATAATGAAAAAAATGGTGGCCATCAAATGTCGTCATCGTCAGCCATTTACGGGTCGTCCACGTAGGGGTTCTTTGCACTGAAAAATGGCACTCGGAAGTTAGGTGATCATACTGATTGAACAGTGGTAGAGTACCGACAGAACTGCCGCCGGAGGGGATGGCATACAACCTCTCTCTTTTTCTCGAGACGCCCCCTTTCCTCGCTCCCAGCTGACTCAATGAAAATCAAAGCCAGTAAAATCCGATCCGATCCCCAATATAAAAAGCGATAAAAAATTTTCAAATTCGTGGGGGGTGGGGGTGTTGTCACAACCAATGATACCATGAAAAAAAAACTATGGTGGATTCAGGGATATCAATTTGCATATTTTTTTTTTTTTTGTAAAGCTTTCGCTATTTGGCTTACTGAGAAATTAAATTCTGAGCATCTG
This sequence comes from Heterodera carotae, assembly GCA_024500135.1. NCBI lineage: Eukaryota > Metazoa > Nematoda > Chromadorea > Rhabditida > Heteroderidae > Heterodera > Heterodera carotae. The sequence continues at coordinate 26,873 of JAKKIK010000567.1, read as the reverse complement.
AAACCGGAGGCAGAATGACGGTATGCTCAATCCGACACGCTTTCCGTTAAATTAAGCGAATCGACGGGGTTTTAGACAAAGGCCATCCTCCCGGCTCTAATGCGCTTTATGAGTCCAATTACCTTTTTGAGTCAAAAATCAGTTTTACAGACAACATTCATAAAGCCTAACTTTTTTATTTCTTAGTCACTTTCAGCAATGTTGGTATTACTCGAAAGCATTAAGCTTTGTTAGGAGGCTATTAGCAAGCAGAAGCTAAGCTATTCGCAACAAAGTTATAAAGTGATTATAAAGTAAAATTCACAAAAACCCCGATTTTTTGTTTTTGAAACCCTTAATCCAACCATAAGGGGATATGCTTCGATCAATTCAAGTTCTAAGCTATTGTAAAGAAAAACCAAGCAAAGTTACGGAATTTTCCCTCTGGTCAGGCGCCGTTTTTTTGGGTGCATCGCCCAATTAGTGTCAAACTTCGAAATTTACAAACCTTGCCGTGAAGCAATGCGTCTCCAACTTATCAAGACGGGGATCCAACTTATCAAGACGGTGGTCGATGCGGTGAATGTCGCTGTGGGTGTCGTTTTGGATGCTGTGGATTTCGCGAGTGAAATTCGAAAAAGCGGCTTTGATAAGGTCACGGATCATTCGGCGGTTGCTATCGATAGCTTCTTTGAAAGCTTCTTTGATGTCTGCGACGGTGTTTGTGCGATATTGGATCATGTCGGCGAAGAAACTGTCCATCTCCTTCTTTGATTGGGTGAGTAACTGAACGAACTTGGCGATAAATGCGGCAAAAAAATGGGATTCAAAATTTACATGTTCCATGTCTCTTTGGAAACTCAGTTGGGTGGCTTGCATTTTAAACATTTCCCTTTCAAATGCGATTTGATTAGTGTGCATGTCCTTTTGCACTTGAGTTTGATGTGAGAGCATGCACGCGAAAACCAGCACAAAAAAAGATCCGATCGTTCCAACAGTAGCCCCGTAAAACCAGCTATTGTCCGACATTATGAAAATAATTATCAGCTAAATTTGGGAATTGAATAGCAATACACATAAATTATAATATAAGCAGTAAGCTAGTTCGAAAAAATGTCTAAACATCGAATTATCAGGGCAGGATTGTACGAGTTTTCGCCCAGTACAATTCGTTGGGTTGTCCGTTCGACTGGTATGTGTGAATGAATGGATGGTTAAAAAAGTAACAATTTTTTATGTCGAAGAAAGGAGGCATGAAAAAACAAAATATAAATGTTGAGCGAGAGATGCACACGGCATATATGTACATACATGTATGAATTAGGATGAGAGGGTGTGGTGTGGGTGGGCGATGAAGGCTCTTATCTATCACTGACCGATTGAAATTATTGATTGCGGATTTATGGACTGGCATATGTGGTTGACCTACCCACGATGGGAGAGTTGACTTTTTTCAATGATTGATTTTGTAAGGAATAAATAATGAATGTTTGTTTAATGATGACTGTTGGGCACGGTTTATTGGGTTCGTTGATCGCGAATCTGGCTTGCATTCCCCTAAATCCGAACCCCGGACCCAAATTCGAACAAAAGTCGGAAACCCAAAACATATTTATCACTACTTTTCATCGGTTTGAGCAAATTTGTCACCCGGCAAATGCCGGGTTTCCAGGGCAAAATGACACCCCTGATTGGTTGCCGATTCATGATCAGCAACCGACTTTTAACTATTTGGTCGTGATTGCTTACAAAGTTATCAGGGACACTTCAACTTAACTCATGTGGCGTCCAAAGCAAAATGGTCATCATGTTGTATTTGAATCATATAAATCTTCGACGCGAATGTTTCATCAAAAAATGAGAGAGAGAAAGATGATTTTTTATGGGATTAAAAATTTCTTTGTATAAATATAGGCACAAATGCCCCTTTCTTTGTTGAAACTTTCCATTGTTTGTTATACGTGCTCCAGTTTATTTTATACCTTTCTCACATACAAATATTAATAATTATTCAAAATGGACGACAATTTGACCCCCGACCCCATTTTTTTATTCCGCTTTTCTCTCTCTTTTTGTCACAAAATCGCTTCGTTTTTACCCCAACCCTCTTTTCTATCTAAAAGAACGACACCCAATTCGTACTGGTCGAACGCGTACTGGTCGAGCGCGTACTGGTCGAACTCGTACTGCGACCTCTGTTAAAGTATAGACTGTCTACCCACTCACTGTTACACTCTTGTATAAAATAGTACGAGTTGGGGTAGTACGAGTTCGACCAGTACGGGTTGGGTTTTTACCTTTGCAAAAGCACCCGTTTTCTAATCAGGTACCCTAATTTGAAACAAACATTGGTGAGTTTGACAAACATTGCCAAACACGGGGTTCATAACATCAGAACTTTTAATTGTTTACGGGATATGTTTTAGATTTAGACTCCATTTTGAATAAGTCTGTATAATTTCCGGTTTACCTTTTTCATCTTCCAAAATGAGGCACCAACCAAAGTATAACCCCCTCATTTTCATTGGTCTTGCCGCTAAAATCTCATCAGGCACCTCTCAATCTAATTCCGCGAACTGCGTCCAGATTTATTTACATTTTATTTGAATGCTAATATTGTGGAATCATTTGGGATGCTAATATCCACTTACATTCCATTTGTTGTTTCAGCAATATCACCATCATCATTTACAAATGAATAATCATTCTACAAAATTCGATGCAATTTGGAAGAGTCTGTTGCCCGGCCTCGAGTCCATCTTTCAGACGCAGGAAAAAATGGCACCTCAGCGCTACATGGAATATTACACGTCAGTGGTGTTTGCCCATATTGTTTGAATTGTCACTTTTCTTGATACTATAACAATATGTACATCGAGGTTTGCCTGTCTCTTGTTTTTTATACAAAAAAAAATTTTTGAGTAAAAACGGGTTTCCAGGGATTTTGCAGGGTCACTGCTAAGTTCGAATCTGACTTCCGATTTCGTCCAATTCCGGGACACAAACTCGAACAAAGATTCAAAAGACTACAATTGCAAACGCCGCATTTATTCCTTAAAATGGACAAAGACTTACATTTTAACTGGATAGGCGAACGAACAATAATTGCAAAACGGTGCATTTCGTGCATTTTTTAGTACCAAATTTTGTTCGACTCTTTTGTTCGGGTTTCGGTTTCATTGGGATTATACTAATATCTATACATTATCAATTTCTGTCAGGCTCGTCTTCAACTACTGCACAAATCAGCAAAACGACATGCCGCACGACTCGACCACCGGCCGCGCCCGCAAAAGTTTGCGCACCGCGGTCGGACCCGTGGGCGCCGAATTTGTTGGTGAAGAGCTGTACGTCCGCTTGCGCGAGTTCATCGAAGTCTACACCACCAGACTGCTTCAGGTTTGCACTTTTGTGGGGATTTTCGGCACTTTTGCTGGCGCCAGGGAAAGTGCCACATTTCGATGTCTCAGGCCTATATTTTGGCCATAATTTTTTTGTATATTAGTCGGCCCTAGCACATATATCCGTGTTTCGGGAGGTCTTAGACTAACCTCGAAAACAAAACAACATTTGAATGGTTACAAAAAAAACAGATATGGCCAATTACCGCAGGTAGCGGCCTGTTGTTGTACCGTTCTACCGGACCACCCAGACTTCCAGACACAATTCTGCGTGCAAAATTCTTTAGATTATGGTTTTTTAAAACATTTTTCGGAACCCCCCTCCCCCCAGAAAAAAAAATTCAAAACCAAATCTTTCGAATCTTTAGGAATGCCAGCAGATGAACGGCGACTCGCTGTTGGACCGTTACACCAAGGAGTGGACCAAATTCCAATTCTCGGCTACCGTTGTGAATGGCATTTTCTCCTATCTGAACCGGCACTGGATCAAGCGGAACATTGACGAAGCGGTGCGCCCGGGCATTTTGGAAATTTACAATGTACGCATGTTTGTTTGCCTTTTTGTCCCGGCTTTTCCACGCTATTGGTTGGAATACCTGCCTTGGTCTGAACAAATGTCGGGTCCGGGGTGTCAAAGGAAACAAGGAGTGTGTGTAGATCACACAAATGTCTCCACCAAATAAAAATTCTGAATGAATATAGCAAAAATAGAACCATTTCTTGGACCATTCGGAGATATTTGATGCACTATTTCGAGATTATGACATCTTAATTCGAAATTTCGGTAGTTGCGGGACAAAAAAAAAGCGGGATGGTTAACCACACTTTCGTAGCCGGGACTGCCTGAGTCCGACCAAGTTTTTTTTTAGCAATTGCATTTCTTGTATCCACCCTACCGATTTATTGAATAATTTATATTATGTTTTTTACTCTCGTCTTCAGTTGGCCGTGTCCATTTGGAAGACTGTGCTTTTTGACGAGCTCCACCACAACATCACGTCAGCAGCTCTCTGGCTGGTGGAGAAGGATCGCTGCGGGGATCGGATCACCACCAAACTGATCAGCGGCGTGGTCTCCTCATACAGTCAGTGTTTGGCGCCTCAATTTTTACACTATTTTGGCACGCCCCAAAATTCGAAACCAATTTCGTTGGTCCACTTATGCGATTAGTACAAATTTTTGAAAATCGGTGTATACCCAAAGCTGAATGTCCCAAGGCAACGGGCATGGGTGTGGATCTAGTAACCGATTCGTGATCAGGCTCCCTAAATTGTTCCAGAAAATTGTTTCGAATCCCGTGCCCGTATTCGAACACAAAAATTTGGGTTTGGTAGGGCATTGTGTCTGTCCATCATCCTCCACCACCTGCTCTACACGTTCATTTTTTTTTTTCACTTGCACAGTTGAGCTTGGCATCAACGAGCACGACATGAGCGCCGACGGCGGCGGCGGTGGCGCAGCAACGACCGTCACGCCTCAACCACCGCCGGTGGTCCAGCGGCCCAGCGTCAAATTCCAAGTGTACCGCAACTTTTTTGAGCAGCGCTTTCTTGAGGTACACATAGAATTATTTATTTATTTTGGTCAGTGGTATTTGTACCTCACTTTTTGGGGGTCTAGAATTTTTTGTAAAGAAAAAAGAATTTCCCGCACAGGAGACACGCAATTTCTACACGACCGAGTCGAACCGATTTCTGCAAGACCACAGCTACAATGTGCCTGAGTATATGATCAAGGTGCGTGCTAGGTGGACAATAAGGCGCAAAATTTTCACAAAAGGGTGTTAAATCCCATTTCGACCGGAATTCCGGTACGGACGGTACCGGAAATAATCTCAGACCCGGTAAGGAAAGAACGATCGGCTCTACATTTTAAAAAAGCGGGACCGAGGCCCCAATAAATCCCGACATGATCCTGGACACATTTGTTCATTAATGTTCATGCCATACCTTTACGAAATTTGTAAAAAAAAATACACAGGTGGAGGAACGGCTCGCCGAAGAGCGTGACCGATGCCAGATTTATCTGGACAACACCACGCTGGAGGCACTGATGGAGACGTGTGACAATGCACTGATCAGACAGCATTTGGAGCTGTTCCATGACAAATTCGAGGCAATTTTATTTATTTAAATTTGCGTAAATTATTAAACTGTTGCCCTTTTTTTAGCAGTTGCTCAGCCGCCAGCAGAACGACCACCTTGGACGTATGGTGAGAATGTTTTTCACCTTGTGTGACTCCAAAAAAATTCTGCCCGAAGTATTATCGAAACCTGAATACCGAACTTCTTCGGCATAAGAACTGAGAAAAAAGTCTAAGAAAAAAAAATTTTTTGGTTTACCCTAGGTTTAGCCCACCCTTGCTCTCCTTCTGATGTTTTTGCAAATGCTTTATTGCATTTTTTAACAACATTTCCACACATACATTCAGTACACATTGTGCTCGCGTGTGCCTGTCGCGCTCGTGCGCCTCAAGGAGATTCTGGAGGAGTACATTGAGCGCGAGGGAAAGGCGGCCATCCAGCAAATTGCCCGCGAGGCGTTCAACGATCCAAGGCAGTACATCACCTGCATCTTGAAAATGTGAGAATCTTTTTTCGAACTTAAGGCCTTCTCTGATGCTTTTTTGTGGGTACATCTTCGAAAATTGCGCTTTGTGTGTCTGTGGACTTAAACGTATTCCGGGATATTTTTGGCTCCGGATCCCGGGATTTTTATTGTAATTTTAAACCTCTGAAAAATTCCGGAATTTTTATCATCCGGTTTCATTCCTGCTGTATGTGTCTGTTTGTCCATCAATTTATTGCCAGTTTTATTGGGCAATTTGCAGGCACGCTCTGTACAACAAGTTGGTGATTGAGTCATTCAAATCTGATCATGGCTTTGTGGAGGCAATGGACCGCGCGTTCGGCAAGTTCATCAACAACAACGAGATCACGGTGATGGCAAAGAATGCGTCCAAGTCGCCGCAACTGTTGGTGTTGTACTGTGATCAGCTGTTGCGCAAGAGTGCGCGCAACATGGAGGACGAGAAGATGGACGAGAACTTGGAGCAAGTGGTAAGTGTGTAAGGGGCAGTTGGTTGAGCCGAGAATTCTTGATAAGTTTTTTTGCGTTTCTTTTTAATTTTCTTATTGCACACAGATGACCGTGTTCAAGTACATCGACGACAAGGACGTGTTTCAAGCGTTCTACCACAAACTGTTGTGCAAGCGGCTCGTCTACGACACATCGGCCAGCGAGGAGCAGGAGAGGTGCATGATCGCCAAACTGAAGCACATGTGCGGCTTTGAGTACACCTCCAAGCTGGAGCGACTGCTCACCGATGTTGCGCTGAGCAGGGACCACTCGGAGCAGTACAAACAGGTTGCGCGCCCGTTGCATATTTTAAGACCATTATTGTTGTCTCGGGTCATAAGGACCAGTGTGTTGTTTTTGGGAGTTCCGAACCTTTGGAAATTTTTTGACACGAATAGTACAGGGCTGCGAATTTTATTTGTTTAATTTATATAACATCTTTTTCCTGGTTTCTCCTCATCTTAATAGCGAAAAACATCTTATTTTGACTCAATTTAAAATCGGAAGAAATATGTTTTTTTTTTAATTTCGACACTGAATTTGGTTAAAAATAAACTAAAAAATTAAGTGAATCTACACTTCTAATTTTCGACTTTATTTTGTACATATTTCACAAATTTTTTTCATTTTTGGCAATTTTTTCATAAAATTCGCAGCCTTAATCATACCATTTTCAGCTGTTTCTTTATTTCAGAATGTGATTAGAGCTGTTGGTTCCCCTTGGAATTGGTTTGGGTTCGAGTTCTCGGTTAGGAGATTTTTTTTTCTTTCTTTTTTTGCACGATTAATTGTTAGTGTTTACCTGGGTTTTTTGGACTGTTTAAATTATTAATAAAGAATTCAAGTCCCGAGACTCGATCGATATTGGGGGGGGGGGGGGAATTCACTGCCCATTTTTCGACATACGTCGACATTTTTTTGATTCTATTCAAAGTTTACAACTCTTTCTTTGATTTCAGCAAGCCAGGTCGTCCACCGTTGATTTCTCCGTTATTGTGGTCATGTCGAATGTGTGGCCCCTGCAGCAGCCGATCAAGTTCGAAATCCCGCGGCCCCTGCTCGACTGCATTGACTGTAAGCTGGGGTTGGGTTGTGTGCTTCATATCTCTTGGCTTAAAAAGTAAGGGTCGCCATGGTCCGAATTCAGCACCCATCCAAGAAGGCACAATTAAGTTTTTTTTGATTCAGTGGCTGCCATGCACATTTAAAAGGCCATCCAACAACGGCATGCCCCTCCCAGCCCTAAGTTGACATCGGCATTTATAGTAGTGGCCCCATTTCATAATCAGGACTGCTTGCTAATCGGGTGGAAACACTTGTCGATAAATACGATTTTCGATATCGTTTAGCCTACACCACGTACTACTCGAACCGTTTCAACGGCCGTAAGCTGAACTGGGCTTTGCAGATGTGCCGGGGTGAGCTGGTCTCAACGCCGAACACCTTTTCGACCAAATACACATTTATGGTGCGTGCTTTGGTGATGACAATATTTTTTGCTACATTCCCCACCCATCATTGATTTTAAAAAGACCACCCTTCATGGGAAAAGGATGATTAATTCAATCTTGTATGATAATTTTTGGAAACAAAATCACACAAATCCGGACAGATGTCGTGTAAAAACTTGTATACATGATTTTCCGGTCCTGCTGACCGCTTTCCAACAGCACCATTGATTGGTCATCCAGCGTCAACAACATTGTACCACTTTTTCAGTGTAACACACAACAAGTCGCCATCCTGATGCAGTACAACGCGCGCAGTGTGTTCAGCCTTGGCGAGCTGCAGTCTGCGCTGGGTGCGGAATTTCCACGCGATCAGCTCTGCGCTGTTGTGCAATCGCTCGTCAAAAGCAACCTGTTGAAGCTGACCACCGGCGATGGACGCGCGCTGACGGAGACGGGCACCGGTGCAGCCGGTAGCGACGATGACCAGCAGCGGTTGACATTCAATCCGGACTTTCAGAAGTGAGTGACATGTCCGGACTTTTGCAGAGAGAATAAACGAGACTAGATTTTGTCGGGATTATTAAATAGCCTTTTGACCGGGTGTGTAACCGTTCTAATTCGGGCTAAGAAAACATTGACCCAATGACGGAAGCGTATTCTGCAAAGCCTCAAGAACATTATTTCAGTCGAAAGCTGAAGGTGGACTTGATCCGTGCTATGTCTTCCGCCAAGGAGACCAAGAAGGAGAGTGAGGATGTGCAGAAGACGGTGGACGAGGACAGGAAGTTGGTTATCCAGGTGAGTGTGAGTAAGAAGAGTGTGTTTGGGTATCCCGATTCGGGACAGAACATTCAGAAACAATCCCAGGGTCCGGGATTTGCCGAACCCGAATAATGTGAGAATCCAGAAACCCATCTGACAGGCTCGGATACCATTTTCGTTATTCCGCCCATCTATTGGCAATTGAATTTTGTGGTGCCCCCTCCTAATTCGGGATATTATTAGAATGTGAATGCGCAGAGTTCAAAATTTTCATAATGGGCCATTTTTTCTCATTAAGGCTGCCATTGTTCGCATTATGAAGATGCGCAAATCTCTGAAGCATCAGCTGTTGGTTGCCGAAGTGCTCACCCAACTGACGACGCGTTTTCAGCCAAAGGTGTGGTGCTGGGGGTAAAATGCCGCTTTCTTCCTCCCCCCCCCCCCTTTTTTTTTGGCAGTCAATAGCAGTTCGTACAATTTAAAATGGTTTAATCATTTTGGTATCATTTGAAAGATCGATGAGATCATTAAGCAGAAGCTAAACGACTAAACCAATTGAAAAATGTTAAAAATTAAGTTCATTAAAAAAATATGAACTTTTTCCAAGAATGAATTAATCGTTCACATATTAGCTTCTACTTAATGGTAGCCTTTAATTGTAAACACTTAGTGCTTTCGAATGAGACCAAAATTTGTAGAATATGGTTGACTGTAAAAAAGTTGTAGTCCTTACCATTTTAATTTGTACGAACTTCCTTGGCAGCCCTCCGGCTACCGGTCTGAATGTCGAATCGACTAAGTGATTGAATGGATGGCGAATACACAAAAAAAAATGCTCCGAATGCTGAGGCCGTATGGTCCGAGCAATTTTTTTTTTTGCTTTTCTCGACATTCAGACCGTGTGCCCAATCTGCGGGCGCCATTGAGTCCGGGAAGGGAAATGATGGGGGGTGGGGGAGGCGGCATTAAGCGATTAATTCACTGACCGACCGTCCCATTTTGTACATGATTCTCTTATCCATTAAATGCTGACACGAACTGTGTTTAGGTGCCAATCATCAAAAAATGCATCGACTCGTTGATTGAGAAAGAATATTTGAAGCGCGCGGAGGAGGACCGTGATATGTATGAATATTTGGCATGACAGAATAAATAAATGCATAAAGAGTATGTGTATATGCTACCTTAACGTGTTGTTGCATCAATTGATTTTGTGTGTATTTTGCTCATCTCATATATCGCAGATAAAATGCAATTTCCTTATTTGATCACGCATACGAACTCGGATTTTGGAAATCTATGATTATTGTCTCAGATTTTTTGTCAAGTACCTGAGAAAATTGAATGTCAAAGAAAAATGAAAAAAAAATTTGTTTGTCGCGTCCAAACTATGTGTAAGTACCGTATTTTGAACCACACTAGCGCCTCGGACATTTGCGCCTCCAATTAAGTCGGATATTTCCGCCTGATTTTAACGCCCGTCAAACTCCCGTGATTCAATACTGTTTTCAACCAGACTTTCTAACCAAGATTCATTCTTAGAATAGTAAATTTTTCTTAGTATTAATAAAAAATGAGTGGTGCTCGAGTTTACATTGGTCACTTGCCATCGCATGCAACCGAACGCGATTTGGAACATTTCTTTCGTGGTTATGGTCGCATTACATATGTGCAGCTGCTAGATGGGTTTGCATTTGTGGTATGTTATTAAATAGAGGCCGGATTTTTCAAATTCGCCGGCTCGGGCCGGGTTGGCCATTTTCAAAAACGACCGGGTTCCGGGCCAGGCTGCTCCCAACCCGGTTTTTTCCAAAAAATCACCAGGCCCTGCAAAACCCGGCTCGGTCCGAACTCTATTATTAAAAATACAATATTATATAAGACTGATTATTCGACTTTTGTGTCTTTAAACTTTTTTCTATTTTTCTTTCATTTTTTTGCAATAGGATTTTGATGATTCACGTGATGCGGATGATGCTGTATACGATTTAAATGGACGTGAGCTGTTGGGGCAGCGTGTCATCGTTGAATTGTCGCGCACAGGACCAAAAGTTGGGCTTTACCGGTTTGTGTTTCTGTTGTTTGACTGACTGCCCCGCTCTTATGCAGTTTAACCGGGACGTACAGTTTACTAGCCATAAAAAATTTTTTTTGTTTAAGTCGTGTCAAATTGTTTCCATAGGTTTCAGCACGCTCTCGATATCGAACATTTTATCGAACATCGATAAAATTTCTAAAATTTTTCAAAATTTGTACAAAAGTCTAAGACCAACAGAAGACATCACAGATTCTTGATCAGCAATGCTGAAATACTATGGAAACGTTTTGACACAAATTTAAAAAAAAATTTTATGGCTAGTAAGTGCATAAATACCTTTGGTTTAGTATAATTTGTCCTCTAACCAATTTAATTTATATACTTTTTTGAAAACCTAAAGTTAAATACGCCGAATTTGAGCCCCAAACCAGAATAGTTGTGATTTTTTATTGCCAAAAACCTGGACAAATGTTCAGATACGCGCCTGGCAAAACGCCGACGACTAGAAATATTTTTACAATTTTTTAAAAAATTGGGAGGAGGAGGAGGGCCAGGGGGTGGGGGGTTTAACCGCGCTATTATCATTTGTTAATTTAATTTATTTCAGCAAAATTTGCGATGACATTTGGTACGGTGTCTTTGCTTCGTCCGAGCGTGCCGACCTTGGACTTAAAATTGCGCCGCTTTGTGCCCGTTTCGATGGATTGGCGGACAGACATTTCAGGACCATAAAATGGACACTTGGGCACATAGTAATTGGGTGTGCCACAAATGGCAGTTCCGCTGAAGTGTTCAAGGGCGGCCAAGAAAACGGTGGCGTCATATTGGCGGAGTCGGCACTTTTGGACGTGCCGCTACCGCCTAAATTGGTCGGCTTCAAAAGAATTGAAATCAAGTAAGCAATTGCCAGAAAACAATTTGACTTCATAATTAACGCATCCCTAAAAATCGATTTTCCCTGATAAAAATAGAGTTTAAAATTTTGGCTTTAAATACCTTGAAAAATTTCATTTTTTAATGTATTTCGGTGTGCCACAAATGGCAGTTCCGCTGAGGTGTTCGGCCAAGTGAACGATGGCGTCTTATTGGGGGAGGGAGTCGGCACTTTTGGACGTGCCGCCCCTGCCCAATTGGACGGCTTCAAAATTAAATAAAACAGTCTCTAGCTACAATTTTAAAATTATTATTCTAGCCAAGAAAATGCACTGTCCATTCTGTCAGGTACATGGACCAAAATGTCATTGCATTTCTGCATCGGATTGGCCATATCTTCAACAACGCGGACACCACTTTAACGTTGCCAATATTGCCATTACATTCAAAAATTGATGAATGGCGCTCATTTGTCACACATTTCTGGCCATTCATTGCCAAAGGACTCTATCGCTTGTGCGCTAATAGCAACTGCAATATCCTCCCTTTGCGAACTCTCATCTCTCCAACCGTCCTTCGGGATTGTGCCAATCTCCAAATCATTGACTCCACATATTCCATTCCCGAACTGCCGGCCGATGACCGCGCGGATGCATCTGAAAGCCAAGCAATGGCCATGTGGCTGCACACACCACGCAGTGATGGACGTCCAAAAGTGCTTAAATGCCGCAGTGCTAACAATGACTTTGGCACAAACTTGGAGAGATTAAAAAGGGTAATTTAATTGTACTTTTTTAATTTAACTGTTAATTTTTTTGTATTTAACTGTTAATTTTTTCGCTTTGGCAGGCATTTCTTGACGCCGAATCGTCTGTCAGTTTCATCATTAATCTGATCAGTGGCCAAGATGACGTTGAACCATTTGAGTGTGAGAATGGGCGAACGCGGGAACGCATGACATTTCAACGATATCGTTATTTTTGGCTGTTGAGAAGGGGCCCAATTTTGTGGGGCAAAAATGAATGGGCGGACAGCGAATGTGAGGCAATGTTGTCTTGGGATTTGTCCAAAAAAATGAACTTGATTTCTTGCGTAGACATTACATTTAATAAGAATTTTGTCTAGTATTTTCTGCATCATTTTGTTGTTGTTGTCATTAAATTTAGGCAAAAAATTTGCTTGCATATTGGCAAAAAATTGCAAAAATTTGAAGCCAGCTTCGGAGTACACCTCTTATTACAAATAGGTTTAGGTAATAGGACTGGGATTTGAAAAAGCCGAACCAGGAAAATTCTGATAGAAAAGCGAAATAGACCTCGTAAAAACACGGAACTATTCTTAGTCACACTGACCTTATATTGCATAATATGTACCAATACAAAAAAAACTTGTTGTAAAATTCTCGGAGTCGTGCAATTCTCTCCTATTTTTGGGAAAATACAGTTAAAGTTCTTTAATGTACATAATTATTTAGCAAGAATTAAAAAAGATTTTTCCCGATCCTTCCCATTGTTACAAATAAATTGCAATTGCTTGAAGTACTCCTCAGTTTTAACATGAAAAACTTTTGGCCATTGGTACGCCACAAAGAGAATGTGTTCTAATGCAGAGGTCGCATTTGTACTTATTAATAGAGCGTACTGATTTGAGTCCAATGTACTTATTTTGTACTGGTTTTTGGGATTTCAAGGGAAAATAGCAATTTACAAACAAAATCTTAACAGGACTCACTAAAATATTCAAAAAAGCGTAGAAATTTTTCAAGCCCCAAATTGCTCAAAAAAATTGCGGGTTGGTGAAATATGTCGCAAATGCGGACATTGTTGAATAAAATGCGAGATTAAGCCTCCAAACAACGCTTTAAAAATGTACTTAATTTTGGCCCCAAAAACTTACTTATTTCGGAAAATTTACGATGCGACCTCTGGCTCTAAAAGATACGCATTATGTTAGTAATCGTTGAGTTGTCGAAACATTTTACACATAGGCACGCCATTGATGAAACATCTAATATGTATTGGATCACATAAATAACTTTTTTTAAATTTAGTGTGACATATTGAACACTGACATTTAGGCGAATTAAATTGTGGAAATGGACACTTTTGAGCAATTTTACACGGACCTCAAGTACACGGAGAAGCGTGACTCCAACCTGACATCGGAGCAGCAAATTGAGCGCATTCTGCGGCCCGGCTCCACCTACCTGAACCTGAACCCGTTTGAGGTGCTCCAGGTTGAGCCGGACACTTCGGTGGAGGACGCGCGCAAAAAGTACAAGAAGCTGTCCCTGCTTATCCATCCGGACAAAAATCCCGGCTGCCGGGAGCGCGCGGAACGCTCATTTGACGCACTGAAGAAGGTACGCTGGCGGGGTGGGCCACCCTCCCCTCTAAGGGGAGTCAAAAAATTTTTTAGGTTCGCAAAAACATTTTAAAGTGTTTCCGGCATCTGAACACTTTGTTTCGGAACCCAATTCCGAACCTCGGACTCGAAATGTTTTTTTGGGGGAAACTTGCGATGTGTTCTGGGACTGAATTAGACGGAGAGTCAACAATTTTCGTTCGTTATGGGTCCCAAAAATGGGGATACGGAATTGTTTAACAATAATTTTGAGTTCGGTCCACTCAGTTCGTGCGTCGATCGGACTGACACTCAAATGGTTTTCCCAGACGAATGGATGAGTATCTCACCGAAATATGGCATAATTTATGCCAAAATAACAAATGAATGAGTGTCACAGTCACATCGAAATATTGCATAATTTTATGCCAAAATAATGTTTGTTTTTTATGTAGGCAATTGCCACCATCGAGGACCCGGACGAACTGTCGCGCTGTCGTGACATGTACGAGGAGGCCAAGGCGCGGTTGGCTGTGCAGATTAGCGAAAAAAAGCGAAAAGCGCGCAAGGTTTGTGTTCTTGGCAATCATCAGTCATTGGCGGGCATTTTACGATACATTTTCTGAACATTGTTTTTCTTTGAAAATTGAGGCGTCCGTCTCAATCCCATTTTGAAATGAAGGGCTTTTCCTAAAAAATTCATTCCGGGTTCGATAAGTGCTCTATTTGGTTAACAATGCAATCTCATAAAACATGTGCATTTTAAGGACACAAAAGGCGATGACGGCATTGAGGAGGACACCCCGCAGGGATACGCTCGTGCACTTTGGATAACCGTGACAAAGGTTTTCTTTTTTAGAATTACGAGTCATTATGAGTCCAAAAAATCTTGGTTTGGCGGATCATGCTAGTTACATAATGCCTACATTATATTTTTGTTTTGGGCCATGAGCATCCGAACCTTGTTTGGTCTGGGTTTTCCAAAATTCATTTCCATACCCGAACATCCACACAAAATGCGGTCATGATCTCGTTTGACCGTTTTGGTTCCTGGTTATCCTGGCCGGTTTGGATCCTGCTATGCGGACTTTTTTGGGCCGAAATTTTTTTCGACACCCAAACACACAAATCCTCTACATTTGCCACACACGCCAGGTGTTCGCGGACCGGGAGAAGAAGCGCAAAACGTTGGAGGAGCGTGCCAACGAGGAGAAGCGCCGGCTGGCCGAGGCGCTCCAGGAGGCGTCGGAGAAGCGCAAGTTGGAGGAGGAGTACAAGAAGAACTACGAGGAGAGCCGAGACGAACGACGGGGCTCCTGGCGCGAGTTCATGAAGAAGAAGGAGCGCAAGCTGGAGCCCTTCCGGGGCGCCAACTTCAAGCCGCCGCCCTCCAAGTTAGAGACGTCCACCGCCGGCGGCGGCGCCGCCGCAAGGAAAATGAACGGATGAATTGGACAGAAATTCATATTTCATCCCATCATTGGGGGGGAAGGCAAATTTGTGTGCCATTTTTAGTCTAATTTCTGTTTTTTGCATGTCCCTTCCCCCCCCCCCTTTTTTTACAATTTGTGTGCTTTTTCCTCCGTGTATTTTATGTTCATTTCGTTTCCACAAAAAAAAGGTCAATGCGACAAATTTGTCCATTTTAAATTGCGTATTTTGATGGCTTTTTATTTGTCGTGCATATTTATTCATTCATTTCACAAATATTTGCCGTTTCATTTTGTTTTTGTTATAATTTGATTTTTTTTCTTTCCAGCAACCTCAAAGTAACAAACACAGAGAACAATGGGACGACCCGAATTTGGTGGTTCACGCGGTGGTGGAGGCGGACGAGGAGGTGAAAACCAACAAATTATGCAATTCTTTCATGGTTTTTCGGGGTCATCTCATTGAGCTTGGTCCGTGTCCGGGCTAAGGAATGTGTGTCAAAATGTCAGATTTGTGACCAGCATGGCTATCTGTTGTTGTTAGGGTTGGATGATTGACTGGACTGAATTGGGCAGGGTCCGGACTTATAATTAGTGTGCGGCACGGTAACGGTAAAAAAATTCCGAAATTATCGCGGTAACGGAAAAAATCGGTAAAATTACCGTTTTACCGCTGTAATTACAGATTTACGGCGGTAAATGGGTAATTTACCGTTACCGTTTTACCGAAAATCCCATTTGCCGCACACTACTTATATTGTAATTGGACTCATAAAGTGCCAAAGTCCATTATTTTTATATTCGCTCACAATTTTTTTTTGCCTGGCGGACTTCAAACTTTTTTTCCATCAAGGCTTTCGTGGTGGACGTGGCGGTGGTAACAGAGGCGTTGGTGGTAGTGGAGGTGGCGGCGGCGGCTACCGGGGCGGCGGCGACAGTGGCGGCGGAGGTCGCGGCGGTAGCTTTCGCCCGAGCAATGGCGGCGACAGTGGCGGTCGTGGCGGTGGCTTCAAACCGGTGGGTGGGCTCATTTGGTATTGTGTATTCAGCATTTGAGCCTCTCCATATCCCTCCCCTCAAAAAAACAGAAAAAAATCCGTTTCCGAATTTATTAGTTTGGTCCAGTGGAGTGTACGCGTTTTGGGCCGCTAGGTTCTAATCCGCATGGCGTAAATAATTATTTACTATTTAATTGTTGTGTTGTGTACAGTTATAACGCCTTTTAGCTGATCTGGAAATTAAAAAAACGCTAAATCTGTGACATTTTTGACAATTTAGCGTGGCGGTGGTGGTGGTTTCCGTGGCGGAAGTCCGCGCGGCTTTGGCGGTGGTCGCGGTGGCTCGCCTCGGGGCGGCGGGCGTGGCTCCCCGCGCGGACGCGGCGGTTCGCCACGCGGTGGCTTCCGAGGAGGCGCCGGTGGTGGCGGCGGAATGCGCGGCGGACGTAAAGTCATAGTGGAGCCGCATCGGGTCAAAGGTGGGGCTGTCGGGCGGTTGAGAAATGCCCTAATGCGTCTGTGGTTGGGTCCGGATCGGGGATGCAACCGGATTGGATTCGAAATAATTTGAAATTACGGAAATTAAGAATTTTCGAATGAAATTGAATAAAAATCTTTAACATTTTTCAAAATCTTTATTTTAAATAGTTCCCGCGAGTAGCTTTATGTAGGCACTTTCAAAATTTCCGGGCCTTTGGTTCCGAAACTTTGACCGGGATTCGGAATGTTCGATAGGTCCGAATGCCGACCACTGTCATTGGATTCGGTTATTTTTGTTGGGGCCTGGATATTTGAGAGATATTTTTCCTTGCCAGACCTAATTTTTCTGCACTGTGCCGAGTTTACCATGGGCCGGTGTACGGGTTCCGTTCTGAATGTTGTAACCTTCCCATCCATATGCAGGCATTTTCATCTGCAAGGGCAAAGAGGATGCGCTGGTGACCAAGAACATGGTGCCCGGCGAGTCGGTGTACGGCGAGAAGCGCATCTCCGCACAGGCGCCGGACGCAGTGCCGGAGACGCCAACCGCAGACGGCACCGCGCCGCAACCAACAGAGTACCGGGTGTGGAATCCATTCCGTTCCAAGTTGGCCGCCGCCGTCATGGCCGGCATAGAGGACACGCACATTTATCCGGGTTCGTCGGGATTTCGGGTTGGGGAGGAGGGGGGGGGTGCTTTTTGGCGAGAGGAAGCCGATTCCGAAAGTGACCAAGGAAAGATAAAATCCTCTAAAACAGATTTTGGGAATTTGATCAATCTCCTCTCCAAAACCGCCCAGACTCAAATCTTGGTACCCCTATCCTGGGGGCGAGAGAGGTGAACCGGCGGAGAACACATTGAGTCGACTACTTCACCTTTTTATTCAGGTGCCCGTGTGCTTTACCTTGGCGCCGCTTCCGGCACTTCCGTTTCGCACGTGTCCGACATCGTTGGGCCGGTGAGACAACAAATTCTTTACTTTATGTATTTGTGGCTTGTCGTCTCACTCTCTCCCTCCCATTCTGTCTCTTTTTCCTGTTCACTGTTTAATTCTCTTCCTTTCTCTGCCCCTCCAAATTATTTCAACCTTTCCTTCTTTTCCCCACGCCCTCTTTCTCTCTCTATTCGTCTTCATCCCTCTTTTCTTGTACCGATTTTTTTTTCTGTGCCGCACTGAGTCCTTAATTTGTTACGATCAACCCCCCACAATGATCCATATCATCCCCGCCTCTACAGGAAGGCATGGTGTACGCGGTGGAGTTCTCGCATCGAAGTGGGCGTGACCTGCTTGGCATGGCCAAGAAGCGGCCCAACGTTGTGCCAATTGTGGACGACGCGCGGCATCCACACAAATATTCAATGATGGTCAGTCAGTGTTGTCCATTTATAGCCGGGCTGTTTTGTATACAATCGGGGTGCACCCGGATGCCGAGATCCCCAATTCCGAGGACCAAAATCCAAACAGGGTTCGCTAACCATGAATTCTGGTTTTTTACAAGCCTTCATTCTGGCTCTTCTACGCGCAATCCCGACTTCCGGCTTTTCAAGGAAAAAAAACGAATCCCGACTTCCGGCTTTTCAAGGAAAAAAAACGAATCCCGACTTCCGGCTTTTCAAGGAAAAAAAACGCGTAATTTCGCACCAAAGCATTTTTTCCTTTCTAAGCTTGGCATTGTGGACACTATTTTCTCGGACGTGGCACAACCGGACCAGGCACGGATTGTGGCACACAATGCGCACAAATTTTTGAAGAACAACGGCCACGTGGTCATCTCGATCAAGGCGAATTGTGTGGACAGCACGGCGGAGCCCGAGTCAGTGTTTGCCAGTGAGGTGAACAAACTGCGCGAGGAGCAGTTCAAGCCCATCGAGCAGGTCAGCCATCAGTGGTGGGCACAGCGAAATGAGTGCCGTTTCGTTCCTATCCCCGGGAGGCGTCTGGCGCTACCCAATTTCAAACAATCAATTCGAGGCGGCTTATCAAGAGGCCCAAGAACTTATCGAGACAACCTTTCAAAAATCTAGGGCCTTCGATTTTCTGCCAAGTTCGTAGAATGACCGACTAATATAAATGTTTGGCCCCAAAATTTGATTGGGGGTCTTATGATGGCCTGGGTCGTTCCTGGCTTTACCAACCAGGTCTTGGTGGTCTTATTTCTGTCAAAAAAAAAACAACAAAACCCGCCGGCAATGGCCGAATCTTTATCAAATTTCCAACCCTCCTCCCATCGCATGAAAATTTTTTTTTTTGTTTAAGGTAACCCTAGAACCGTACGAGCGTGACCACGCGGTTGTGGTGGCCGAGTACCGGGCCAGCAAAAAGAAGGCCAAAAAGGAGAAAGAGGAGGCGCCCATGGAGGAAGCATGATGGTTGAATGAATATGTTCGAGCGGTCATCGATCGATCAGTTTTAAACTGATCAATAGATAATCAATATTGATGATGATATGATGGTTCTCACTTCTGTTATTGCTTCCGTTGTTGTTTCTTTTATTTTTTCACTATATTTGTTTTTGCTTTTTTGCGCTGAAATTCAAAAATAAATTTCACATTTTTGAGGGGCCACCGAACATTTTGTGTGTCCAAATACAACAATTTGTCATATAAGCATTGCAACTGGAAAGATGGTGGCCATAAAAAGCAATGTCCACGGAGAGGGATTTGTGACCGGAATTCGAGACAAAAAAAAAATTAAGAAATTTATAAGAAAACTCGGATATTTTGGGGCTCGGGTTCCTGACTTTTTTCGGCATCCGGTCACATCCCTAGTCCACAGAGAGGGTCAAAATGGGAAATAATAATCACGAATGAATGGGAAAAAAAGGAGACGGAAAGACGATTCACGGGCAACAACTTATTTTGAAAGATATCACACAAATCTAATTGTACTTCTTCCAATAAATCCCTCCCCTAATTTGACGCCCCTCCGGGGATAGAGAAATTTCCGCCTCTTCCTCATCATTTTTTTTTTGCAATGTGGTCAAGAGAGTGAGTTGCCGACCGGAGAGGCCAGCGCATCCGTCCAATCCAATCCATCGCACGCGGATAATGGGCTAAAAGCCGAAATGAAGCATTAATGCGGTGCCAAACAGTCCGAGGACCCGGGCCGGGATTTTTTCCGGAATTCCGTTTTTTCTAGGACTTTGCCGGGATCCCGTGCCCTGCCACATTCTTAAAATCCCGCGTGATTCCTTTTTTTCCCCTAGGGGCTTTACAATATTGAAGTATAATTTTTCCTGGCTCTTTTTTAAAT
The DNA here is from genome assembly GCA_024500135.1 of Heterodera carotae. Lineage (NCBI taxonomy): Eukaryota > Metazoa > Nematoda > Chromadorea > Rhabditida > Heteroderidae > Heterodera > Heterodera carotae. Next base: position 6,786 of record JAKKIK010000567.1, on the reverse strand, counting down.
CCCGACAATTTGCTTCCCCCTCTCACCCAATGTCTCTGTCCTCAAATTGCACTCTGAACACGCCGCCTCCGTTTGTCCATGTCCAATCATCGTCCACTTTTGTTGACTGATCGTCGGTCGGTGCCCGTTTCAGCAGCCACAGGGCATCACTGCTACAACAACAACGTGTAATATGGGTAGCAAAAAGTTTCGCAAATTCCACAATAAAGTCCCCGGGAGGCACTATTGTTCAACCACCTGAAGCAGGGGAGAGGGGCTCTATAGGGAGACTCCTCGGGGGGGAGGGCTTTAATATAGGAGTTTCAGTAAAATGTTTTGTAGGAGTTAAGGAATTGTATTCGTGAAATTAAAAATTGGACATCAAAAAAGCTATGGCGGAGAAATTTAGCCCTTTTTTTTGGAGTTTTTTCATTGTTGGACATCCATAACTTTTTTTTCCTTTTTTTTTTGTTTGTGCGATAATTAGAACTTAAAAAAAAATTCGTAATTTTTATGGTGACAGTAAAAACGGATAGAATGTCATAAATTTGGAAAAATGTCGTATTTTCCATTTTTTTACCGTTTGTCAATGCGACAGAATGTCAGCCGTTCACGCGTCTTCGTGTTGTCCACCTCGAATGGCTCGTACGGGCCGTAGACGTACACGGTTAGGCGTATGGCGTAACTGACCGGCAAAGAAGCGGCGAGAAAGGCCTGGAAAAAAACGGTTGGGAAATTCTGAAATTTTTCCCGAAAATATTTGAATTTTTCTGAAAATGTAAATTTGTCAAGGAAACGTCCATGTGGAATGGTCAGCAGCACAAATACAAATCCATTAAGCCGACAACCCGATAAGCCAAAATGAATGGACATATTGTCCAGTAAGCCCAAAAACGGATGGACAAAATGTCCGAAAAACCGAAAACGGATGGATAAAATGTTCAAAAACCGAAAACGGATGGACATATTGTCCAGTAAGCCCAAAAACGGATGGACAAAATGTCCGAAAAACCGAAAACGGATGGACAAAATGTCCGAAAAACCGAAAACGGATGGACATATTGTCCAGTAAGCCCAAAAACGGATGGACAAAATGTCCGAAAAACCGAAAACGGATGGATAAAATGTTCAAAAAGCGAAAACGGATGGACATATTGTCCAGTAAGCCCAAAAACGGATGGACAAAAGGTCCGAAAAACCGAAAACGGATGGATAAAATGTTCAAAAACCGAAAACGGATGGACAAAATGTCCGAAAAAGCGAAAACGGATGGATAAAATGTCCGAACCGAAAACGGATGGACAAAATGTCCGAAAAACCGAAAACGGATGGACATATTGTCCAGTAAGCCCAAAAACGGATGGACAAAATGTCCGAAAAACCGAAAACGGATGGATAAAATGTTCAAAAAGCGAAAACGGATGGACATATTGTCCAGTAATCCCAAAAACGGAATGACAACAAAAACGGACATAATATCCCCAGATTATTTTGTCTTTGCATGTCCCAAAAACCGACCCGTTTAAGCTGGGCAATGCGCTCCCGGTGCTGGCCCTCTGTCCATGCCTCGACGTGCAGCAGTTTTGGGCGACCGTCCGCGCGCGGGCTGTGCAACCATTGGCCCAACGCGTGGGCATTCGACGCGTCGCGCGGCGGCAGGTTGCTGTCATTGTCACTGTCGTCGTCGTCGGTGGGGGCTATTTTTTAACGAATTTCTGTGTCTCGTTAAAATTAAAAAAAAATTTCCAGGCCGGGTACTCATTAGTCCCCTCAGGTTCGAATCCTTTCAGCGGCAAAAAAAAAGTGGCAGGGCCGTATGGATTAAAAATTTTTTTATCCCTGAAATCTACGACACGTTACGGGCCTAGGAAGCGTCTCGTTTTCGGGGACCAACATTCGTCCCAAAATTTTATTCCCGACCCTCCGGGAAGATTCCTTCCGACTCGATTTGGCGAAGGTTTGCACAGTCGCAGAGAACCGACGGCGACACGTACTGGCGCAGACAGGTGAGCACATAGCTGAAGAAACATATCATTTTTCCTCCAATAAAAGCCCCCCCCCCTCTCTTCGGACGGGTACTGAAAAATAAAAGTCACAATGCGTCCGGAATCCCGGCCGCTTGGGCGAGGGGGGCACTCCAAAAGTGGCCAGCTAAGTCCCAGCGATTTGGCTTGAGGAATATATGGGATGACCAATTCAGTCCCAGCGTTTTGGGTGCGTAAAGCGCTCAGATAGCATGGCAAAAAAAAAGTGCCAATAATTTGGGCGAGAAGGGCACTCCGATGTCCAACCAAGTCCTGGCCATTTTTGGGTGGTCAACTAAGTCCCAGCTACTAATGTGTGTGCCAACCTTTCCAACCACATTCGGCTGACATTTGCCGCCACCAGTGGCCAAATATGTTGTGCCATGATGGACCACGCTCGGGTGGACTGCGGCCGAATGCACATTTTCAGTGCAATGTCCGTGCGCTGGAAGAGGCGTCGAGAGCGGTGCAAAAAGGCGACAGTCGTGTCATCAATATATCTGCGCACACGGGGGAAATCGGGAATTTTAACAAGGCCCGGTTTAATTCGCATATATGACAAGGATTTGGTTCCGGATTTGTTTACCAAGAAAAAAAATTTCGGCGGAATCGCGGACCCTCCGCCCGAATTCAAAAGGACTCGGATACAATTTTAGTATTGGCTACACACTAATGAAGTGTCGGATTATCGAATATTTTTTGGTCCAGGATTTTTTTTACCAAGAAAAAAAAAATTCGGCGGAATCCCGGTTCGACAAGGATTTTGGTCCCGGATAAAGAAAAATCTGCGGAATCCCGGTCCTAGGCATGAACTCAAAAGGCCTCGGATACAATTTTTAGTATTGGCTTTCTAACACACTAATGGAGTGTCGGATTTTCGGTAGTTCGACATTTATACCAGGATGTCGGGTTTTGCCGCTTGGGACGGATTTATCACATCCACTCCGTCCGGATTACGTCGATTTGAGGGGGGCAAGCCAAGACATATATACCTAATGCAAATGCTTTTGAAACCGATCAAATTGTCGGGCGGCTCCGTGTGCGGGATGGGCAGCCGCTTGTAGAAGCCGTCCTCAAAGCGGCTGATCAGTTCCGGGGCGCCCTCGCGGCTAAGCGAGCGCCAAACCTCCAATCGTCCAGCGGAGCGATTGGTGCCAAAGTGCGCGTCCACCAGCGCGTCAAATCGGGCAGCGATCGGTGCCACCGCAGAGCCGACCATGGGACGGCCGAGCCAGCCAAAAACATCGTCACACCATTCATCGCTGGAGAGACAAGAATTAATGTTGAATTATGGGTGGGTCCGGGTGTCGAAACAAAAAAAGTCTGAAAATCTGTCTTATCAACAAAATCGAGCCAAAGGGGTCCGGAAATTCAGTACCAATTTTCAATTTTCCAGCAATAAAATCGTCTTTTTCCAAGAAAAATAAATATAAACTCACATTTCCTTCAGCGGTTGATGCTCAATATTTTCTCGCAAAAATTGACTCATTTTTCGTCATAAAACCAAACAAATTGAACAATAAATAAACATAAAAATTGTTGGCTGAAAATGAATTTGTAAAATTAATAATGTTCGGAAATAGGCAAAAAATGCGCGCGGCATTGGATGGGATTCGAACTCTTGCCTCAAAATTTGAGGAGTCTGACAAATCAGGGAGGGGGGGGGGGAGTTCAAATGGAGGGAGGGGGTCATATTTCTTGACATCCCCCGCAAGGTCAGTTTTAATATGGGGAGTGGTATGTATTATATATGTAGAGGAAACAGAGGGGATTTTAAGAAAATCCAGCGACGCTTTTCTCTCCTATGCTCTATACAAATACAACCCGAGAGGTCAACAACAACAAACACTGTCTGCCCATGCAATGCACACTCTTTGATTCAGTCATATCGCTTACAAATTAACCCACCCAAAAAGAAACAAATGACCAATCGATCAATATTGTCAATCAATAATTGTGCACCCAATCATGAAGATGTAAACGACATAACACACACATCATTCCTTGATTTGTTGACATTAATGATAGTAGAAAGTACATACATAGTACACTGAATACGACTCTTCTCTCTTCTGCGCCGCATCGTTGCACTCTCTTTGCTCCGCCCACTTTTTGTTCACGCCCATTCGCTCGCACGCACGCACGCACAGCATTCGCTAGCCATTCATTCACCATTCTACGACTTGAGTCCTCCGCCACCTCCACCCCATCCAACCTCACACCTCCAAATGTCGTCGCAAATTTTTTTTATGTTTTTGAATATTTTAAATTATCCTAAGCCCTACCTTGGCTTAACCTTGGTTATGTCCGTTGTGCAGCCACACAAATTTACAAAAAAAAAAAAAAAACAGGGGCCTTGGTCAGCCTAAGCCTAATTCCTGTGTGGCTGCATAATGGAAAAGTGCCTAATTTTGCTTTTTGCAACATAGCCAACCAACTAATCTCTAATGAGCATCGAAATGAATCGAGCCCTCCAGCGACACTGGAACAACTGTTATCGTTATCTGAAAAACTTTACGTCGAGGTTTATTGTCACTATGGTAATTACTGCCTATCTCTTCTACCGCCATGCTGAGCACCGTACTGAACGGCTTGTGACCAAGTAATGCACACCATGTTCTTACATTCCAGGGATGGTTCCGGGACGGTGCACTGCAAAACGCCCACGGCAACCGAAACGCCCCCAGCAGAAGTTTTGGGTGGCCCTAACTTTTTTGTTAGTAGACTAATTTCTGCAAATCTTTCCATGTTTAGAAACTATGAATAAGCAGAATTTAAGAGATTAAAACAATGTTCTAAAAGTCAAATTCACGAAAATCACCGACTTTTCACATTTTAAAAAATGTAACTTTTTAAAAGTATTTGATCGCCTAGCTTCTGCTTATCTTTGCTTATAAATATGTAGTTATAAATATGTAGAGCTAATCTAATCGAATCATACCAATATTGTAGAAATTGGTTGGCTGATAAATGAAATATAGAAGAAAAAATTGAACCTTGGGCGTTTCGGCGAGGGGCGTTTTCAGCTGTTCCGGACTCATATGGATTTCGAATTTCCATGTTGGGCATTCGGAACCACTTATGCTACACAGAAAGAAAATTTCTAAATTTATTTTGAAGCTTAATGACATGCGAAACGAATTACACTCCGAATTACGCTTTGACCGCCTCTTTTAATATTACCGGGAATAGTTTCGGATTCCCCGGACCTTTTTTTTGGTCCGGGTTCTTGACTTCCCAAACACGCCTTACTGTTAACACAATGAAAGGAATCGTCAAAATTTTTTTTTGATTCAGCGAAAAGCTTGGTCAATTGCGAAACGAGACAATGTATGTGATTTTCAAAATGGAAAATCGCATAAACAGTAACGTCGACCGAATTACGAATCAGAGTCGTGCTGACTTACGTGAAATTCGTGCCGACTTACGTGAAATTCGTGCCGACTTCGATCCGAGTCGCGCAGAAGTTCTTGTCGACTTACGCCAAATTCGTGCCGAGTTCGATCAGAGTCGCGCAGAAGTTCGAGTCGACTTACGCCAAATTCGTGCCGACTTCGATCAGAGTCGCGCAGAAGTTCGTGTCGAGTTGCAGGAAATTCGTGCCGACTTCGATCAGAGTCGCGCAGAAGTTCGTGTCGAGTTGCAGGAAATTCGTAAGGAGACGCGTGCCGATCTGCAACAAATTCGTGCCGACTTCGATCAGAATCGCGTAGAAGTTCGTGCCGATCTGCAACAAATTCGTGCCGACTTCAATCAGAGTCGCGTAGAAGTTCGTGCCGATTTCCAACTAATTCGTGCCGATTTCCAATATGGAAGGTTTGTTCTCTTTTGCACTTTCCATGCTCAGAGTTTTCCAGGACTGAATTATTGAATTTCATCGCCGGGATGAACAACCGGTTTGACATTTTGGAGCGAAGGATGATCCAGGAAGGTATTTGTTTGTTTGGTTTAGTGGCCCTTGGGCAATTTCTATAATCTTGGTATCATTCGAAAGCTAAGGCCTTCCAATTGGTTAAGCAAAAGCTAAACAATTTAGTAATTATGCACTCTAAATAAATCGAGCATTCGAATGAAACCAAGCTTGAAGAAATTGGGTGTCTTAAAAAGGTTTGTCCAAAAATTCGTTCCATTTCCTTACTAAATACAATTAAATGAAAAGGCAATCCCTAAAAATAATTTTTTTCCTGCCAGTACATCCTGACAAACCCTGGGTTGGGTACCTCCCTGCCACCCAGTTTGTACGTTAAGCTAGTGAACACCAAATTCTTTACCATGTTAAAGGCATGCCGCAGAAGACCGACAGACATGATGAAGGCAAAACGGTTGAATTGGGCAAATCGGCCGAATGAACACCCAGGGAAAGTCGGCCGGATGAACCACCCATATGCCTTCAAAAAAAAAACAAGTACGGGCACGACACTTTTCCACTGACTGATCTCTATATGCAATACTCACACAGTTTGACTCCTCTTCCCTTTTCACACCGATGTTTTCTATTTATGACTTAATTTACGTACCACACACTTGTTTGGCTTGTATCCCCGACAAACTGTTTTAGTCCGTGCAATAATCCCACTTTTTGGACCTTTTTTTTGGGGAGAGCCAAAAAATGGCACTAACCATTCCTTAGAGATGCAGCAAGTCCACTCGCATTCTGAGCCAAGATTTTAAATGATATACATACAAACCAAACGGTAAATACCCAACTCGTTTCAGGCCAACTCGTTTTTTACCCAACTCGTTTTTGACCCGACTCGTTTTTATTATCCCAACTCGTTTTTAT
>JAKKIK010000566.1:0-27990 GCA_024500135.1 Heterodera carotae | reverse complement strand
GCTAAAAGTCAAAAATAGCCGAAATATGTTTTTATGGGCCAAAACGCCAAAATATGTGTTTTTATGTTTTTATAAGTCGCTCTAATTCCAAAATTTTTCGGAGAAAATGCTATTTTTGGGCTTATCTCGCCATAACTAAGCCGCAAAAAAAATATGTAAAAACATAAAAATCCTATCCCTACTCATTTCTAACCACAAAATGTTGGATCAAATCGGCGGATGGGCGAAATATTTTTAATTCATTCATTTGTTATTTTTACGTTAATAAAATGCATGTTATTGATCAATTTAAGACTTTTGCACTGCTTTTTTGAACATTTTACATTCATTATGCGAAAACTGCTTATTTCTGGGGTCCAAATCTTAGATTTACGACCATTTGTGCTTATTTTGAAAAAAAAAACTTGGCAACCCTGCTTAAAACAAATGTTTTCTTTTCAAGTTTTTCGCCTGGAAGTGGAGTTGGCTCCCATTCGCGTGGCAATACCTTCAAAAATATGATGATCGGTGCTGCCGGCGGTATTATCGCTTATGAGGCGGGCAAAGCCATCATCAGATCGGCTACCTCACCAATGCGGTAAGAGTGACTGTAGAGGGAGCGCTGGAGGTCTGCTCATTGCCAAATCTGCTTTCAAGGAAAATGGGTTCTCCCAGGGGACAGGGACGTATCTAGGATTTGGAGGTGGTTGGCTATCGAATTCCCAAACTTCCCTCCCGCCTAGAGTCCAATAAGCTAAACAGTGACATTTTAATCATGCTCTTTTTAAATCCGTCACCATTTTTAAGTTGGGGCGGTCGCGACTATTATTGGGGCTCCCAATATTATCCCTCCGGGATGTCCTCCGGCCGAACGATGTGCCGAACGCCAGTTGATCCGTCGGACCCACAATTTGGCAATGTGTTTTTGCCGGGTGGTCAGTCACGTCCCAAAGAGGTTGTCTGGTCATGCAACTTCAACGAGGTGAATTTCCCTTTTCAATCCCTTCTCACAATTGTATATTTAGCAATGTTGTGGATACGAGTGCTGCCCTGGCGGTGGTTACGGCGGGGACTACGGTGGAGGCTATCGCAACTCGCGCCCGGGGGTCGGAGCGGGGTATGCCTCTTGGACATTGCCTCTCTTGTTTTTGCTGTTGTTTTTCTCAATTTAAATATGGCTTTTCCTTGCCCATTTCTGCCCCCTCAATTTTTTTTTTGATCCCTTTCATCCGTTTTCGCCGGTGAATTTTATCGTCTCATTTCAAATCCCATTTTTCGAGATGCCATTTTTCCATTATTACCGCTTTTTCTCTGAGATGCCATATGAATAAATTTGTATATGGCTAATGGCTTTTTGCCTTTTTTGAGTAACACAAAAGAAAGACATTCACTTTTTCATTGGCAGTCAGCCCGATTGCTTGATGCAGTTGGACGAAACCCTTTAGGGTTATACAAAATCGGTTTAAATGGTGCAGAATCTGTTGAACCTGCACTTAATAGAGCAAATCTGAATTTCCAAACATCTGCGAGGCTTTGACGCAAATACACGTCGTATTTACATTTAATGCCGTTTCAGCACCATTATTCTGTTGCTGTTGCTGTTCGTGGGTGCGGCATTTTTGCTGAAGCATCTCTACGACAAAAAGCGCGAAAGGGACGCAGAAGAGGAGGAGCGGGCGAAATACCAACAGGGGAATGGTTGGTTGTGTTTATGTTAGACTAACAGCGGGATGTAGCACATGTCAAAATTTATCCCAATTCCGAAGGATTGGTGCCAAGGAAATACCCTGGATTGGGTGGCATTGTGTCATGGGCGTACTTGGCACCCAAACCCATTTTGATTCGTTTAGTTGCCTTTTAGTAAGGAATTAGTGGTTGGAGTGAGGGTTACATGGCCTGTGTTCCCACTCCCCTGGAATGTCTTTGATTGGCACAATTCTTCGCCTAATGCCTTCTTTTTCCAAACAGCAGCTGATTTTTCTGCTTCGCCACCCACCAATGTTAATGGACCACCACCGCCTTATCCGGTGAATAACGGATTTCTTTACACACCGGCATAGAAGCGACAAGAAACAGCACCAGACAAATGAACACAACATACCGATTCAAATTCCAATCGTTCGGAACTTGTAGAAAAAAGCCAAGTCTATTTTCTATCCTTCCCGCTGCCATTATTCTTCTGCGTTTGCGAGAAAATTTCTCTTCCTTGCCAGTAAAAACCATTTGCTAGTGAATAGAGAGGAGCCCCTTAACCATTATAATTTTATTCGATTTTCGATCTCTGCTTTTTGTGTGTCGGAATAAACAAATACATTGATAAATTTTAGTTATTGTTTGTGCAATTATAAATTAACAGTAATTGGGTGAGAAGGGATCTAGATTCTAGACGCATTACTATTTTCAAGCATTTCCCCGAAGCTTTGTTGCAGTTTATTACATTATGCTCTAATTCTATCAAATACAAAATGAAAATGCAAATAAGAGAGTTCACGGGTTCGTTCCGATTTCTTATGTAAAAAATTGGTCTTAAAGCACAGAGTCACTTCTTTCGAACATCTCCGCTCATTTAGTCACTTCGTGCAACGCATTGGCCAAATATTCAATGTTTTTTGACGAAATTCCGGCCATTGAAATTCGCCCGTCCCGCGTCAAGTAAATGCTGAATTCCTTGGTCAATCGGTCGACCTAAATGTTGGCAAATTGCGGGTTGGTACTCCCAAATAGCTGTGGCTAAAAGGCCAACTTGTTCCGGACTAATCCCGGTGAAGCAGAACATGCCGATTTGGTTGACAATGTGGTCCCAATTGCGCTTAGAGCCCGCTTTTTTCAGCAAAACGCGGAGTTGGATACGCATTGTGATGATCCGATCGGCCATCCCCTTCACATCGATGAGCCTGCAAACAAATTTCTCTAGCCTATGGGTAATATTTTAACTTATTTTCCAAGAGTTAATTTCCCTGTAGCTTGCACGAATGTTAGTTTTTGTGTCATTAAAAAACATTATTTTATGTGGTTGGTGATAAATGGATTAAAAAAATTCTAAATTTTCGCTTGTTCGAATCTAAACTGACCATTGTTCCCGCAATTTTGGGTCAGACAAAATTTTGGAGGCAATTCGAGCGCCGTGGATGGGCGGGTTGGAGATCATTGGACGGATCAGAATCTTCACTTGGGACATTGCACGAGCCGCTTCGTCCTGGTCTTGGCAGACGACGGTGTACGCTCCGACGCGTTCGCCTTTTAGACAAATGTGATAATTAGTGAACGAGCGAGCGGAAGGGGCGGCCTGAGGGTCAAATTTCGGCTCAATGCCAAAATTGGAATTTGGTCGACTAGACAAAGGCAACTAATGAAATGGCCCTCTAAATCTACTATAACTTAAAAAATAGATTTTTATAAATAATAAATTTGCAATTTTCACTGTTCCTCATCCTCACCATAAAGGCCCATATTTTTAGCGAATGATTGTGCCAGACAAATGTTATGCCCGGATTGAACAAAATAGCGGACCGCATGCGCATCTCTGTCGACGTCGCCGGTGGCAAATCCCTGGTAGGCCATGTCAAAGAATACGTACAAATTACGACGCTTGCAGGCCTCCGCAATTTTGATCCATTGTTCGGGCTAAAATGATGCAAGAGAGAAAAATAGAAATTTCCTGAAAAAGAAAAAAAAACAGAATTAATTTTTTCAACCTGAACACCAAAAAAAAGTGAAAGAAAAATTTGCAGGAAGTATAAAGTTTAAAAAAAAAAAACCTAAAAATAAAAAAAACTATTAAAAAAATAATATTAATTTTCTGCATTTCGAAAATTTTAAATCCGAAAAATGGGAAAAATTTTCCGATTTTTCCCGATTCCCCCCCCGAAAATTTTTTCTGGATACGGGCTTGGTTTGTGTAAATTCCAAACTAACTGTCGGGTCAACGCCTGTCGGGTTGTGGGCGCACGCATGCAACAAAATAATTGACTTTTCGGGCATTTGCAGTATGTCCTCCAGGCAACCATTCTCGTCAAATCCGCAGGATTTTGGCTCGTAGTAGCGATACTTTTGGATTTCGAACCCAGCAAACCTAAACGAAAAGGCAAAATAAGTGACAAAAATCGCCTCGTTTAGGCAATTGCATTTATTTGAATAAATACTTGAACACGGGCACGTGGTTTCCCCAAGTGGGCGTCGGCTGATGAACAATTTTGCGGTGCGGAAACCATTTGGACTTGAAAAAATTAATCATTACAATATCTTCAAATAACCCAAGGCATGCCCTCCGCCATTTTGTGCCCACCAGAAACTCAGCGCCCGTTCGCAATGCGCCCGTCCCGGACACCGCCTGCACTGTCGCATTTCGCTTTGCCTTCAGTACTTCGCTGTCTTTGCCGAGTGCCAATTCGATGGCATTGGCGGTGAAGTCGGCCAACCCGGCGATGCCGGCGTATTCCTGAAATGGACGAAGCGACATTAAGAATAAATCGAAAAATAGAGATTTCGTTTTACTGCGAGGCAAAATATTTTTGTGAAAAAATCAAAACTCAGTTCATACTTTGTCCAATTTTGCCGCGATTATTTCTTGCTCGGCCTGTCTTACGCTCGGAAGTACGAAAGGCTTTCCCTAAAAAATCAATTGGTTAGTAAAGGGTACTAATTTGTAGCAACTAAGGAAATCACATCAATGACAGACAAATATTTATTTTTTTTAATTGATAACCTAGCATGACCTGGTCATCTCTGTAGGCGCCCACGCCGAGGTTAACTTTTTTTGGATTAGTGTCCTTTTTGTAAGCATCGGTTATGCCCAAAATCTGGAATTGTTGGATTTTTTTAAAAATATTGTAGAAATAAAAAAACCGCGTCCGGCGGTCCCATCTCCAAATTTGCAAACCATCCAGAACTGGAATGATCCAATTATTAAATATTCACTAACAGAATTGACCTTTTTCTCGCAATTGTCGTTACAAAAAGTGATTTTGATGATTGGACATGACAGAAAAACTTTGAAGATGCCAAAAGCATTGTCAGAGAACGAAAGGGAAAAATAACAATGTGAAGCCAATGAGCAAAAGGCAAGAAGAGTCAAAATAACCGCTCTATTACATAAAGGGAAAATGCGAATGAATTAAAGAATTTCCAAAATTATTTGTTTTTTACTCATTTAACTAAAATTAAAAAAAAAATTCGTTTCAAAAACAGTAATTCGAATGCATAGCAACGACTGCCTTTTTGTGGTAGCCATCGCTATGTCAAAATTGGTTGACCCTTTACACTGCTTCCTTTTAGCTATTTTTGCTTCCTTTCAAAAGTTTTTCCATTAAATTCCTCAAATTTGCGCCTTTTACTTGAATCCTTAAATTTAAGCCCATCGTGTCAAATGGATGAGGAAAAATTTCGGGCAATGTTATCACATTTTATTCATACTGAGATGGCGAGCCCTGCCCTTTTGGAATTGTTGGAAGAGCGATTGGAGGCAGCAATTGGTCATCAAATTGATGCCGAAATTGCACGGTAATTTGTTCCAAAAAGCAAACGATCGCTCGCCCGCCCTCTTTTTGACGCTTTTCATTCGGCACAGACATTCTCTCGTCGGCCATCACTTATCTCTTACCCGACCTGCAGTCCCTTCTCATTGTCGACAGCACAATCAAATGGGCAACAATTTTCTTGCCGAATTTTGTTCCACTGACAGCGAATGTTCGTCTCGAACTCCGAGTCAATCGCGCGCTCAAAGCACGCATTGTCCGTTGGTGATCAAACGCAAAATCCATTGCATTTCGAATGATTTGGCCAAACATTCGGAAGCTCTGAGGGCATTTCATGCCGAAGTGTCAGAGCAGTGCAAACAGTTGGTGCAGGAATTGTGGCATTTTGGGCAACAAAGGGACAGTCGAAAGGGCAAAATGGTACAACATAAAGTGATTGGAATACGAAAAAAAACCATTGCCCATTTAGGGTTCTGCCGGTATTTTCCATCTGCAAAAACATTTGAATGGATTTAATGGGCTCGACACTTTTTCCCCACAATTCCTTCCGTCGATGCATTCCGTTGGCGACGATGGACACAGAAATGAACATGACGACGCATTCGACGACAACAATTCTGACGAGGAAGGCTTTGGACGGCACAATGATGCGGTTGCACTGAGTTCCTTCTCTTTGAGTCATTCAATGCAGGAATGGCCCGAGGAGGAAATGCAAAACATCGTAAGAAAATTTGGGGGTTCAAAGCCCCGACCGAATGAATGGCTGAAGAATTCTTAAAAAAGTCACGATGAAATATTTATAAAAGATCAAAAAACTAATAGAATTTTTCAAAAGCAGAATATGTCTTAGAAAGCCATTTAAAGGCACTCACACCCTGTTTGAAGTGCAACTTAAATTATTCGCCAAACACTGTCGGGGATCGGGGCTGAACCCACGTAAGCAGATTGGTGGGGGGGGGGGGAAAGCGATCAAACGAATTGTTAACTTCAATTGAAGGTGTGGCTGATCTGCTCGGACGGGATGGAACAGAATGTTCGGTGGGCATTTCCATCACTTTTTGTAATTGGGTGATTCTCTCTATCTCTTCCTCTCTCTCTCTCTTTCTCTCTCTCTCCTCTCTCTCTCTATTTCTGCCTCTCTCTCTCTATCTCTTCCTCTCTCTCTCTCTCTTTCTCTCTCTCTCCTCTCTCTCTCTCTCTATTTCTGCCTCTCTCTCTCTATCTCTTCCTCTCTCTCTCTCTTTTTCTCTCTCTCTCTCTCTATCTCTTCCTCTCTCTCTCTCTTTTTCTCTCTCTCTCTCTCTCTCTATTTCTGCCTCTATTTCTCTCTCTTCTTCTCTCTCCCGCTTTCCCTCTTCCCATATTCCCTGTTTTCTGCCATTTTTCGATCTGGCCCTCCCTTCGTTCTTTTGTGGATTTCAATTTTTTTGTTCTTTTTTAATTTTCAGATTAACAAATATTCAGAAGCTTCTCTTTGGTAAACTTTTTAATTTTTTATTTAAATATTAATTTATTTATGAATTATTTTAAAGTTTCACCTATTTCCTTCTCAAAGTCAAAAGCCTTTGAAATTTTTCTTGGCCATTTGCATGCCATTCTTCCTCTTCCCTTACTTTTCAACGACACAATGCACGTTTTGGCACGAATTTTGAGTATAGTTTTTATTGGTTAATTGAATTTATGGGAATTGCCTTTTTAAGGTTGTCCAAATGAAACGATTTGGCTGAAAAGTGCCAATTGTTTGTCTCGCGTTGCCCACGGAGTAATGCGAAGTCCGTCTTTGAGTTGCAACGACAAAAAATCATTCGGCGATTTTTTTCGTCAAGTTTTCTAAAAAAACGCAATTTAAACTAACGATAATTATTTTAAGATTCTCAATCATGGCCCTCACATTTGGCGAAATTTTGAACAGCAAAATATTGGCCAAATTGTGCAAAGTTTTATGGAAATGTTGACAAATGAAATAAGCGCCGGTGGCGGCGGCGGTCCGTCCCCCGAAGGGTTTTTGGCCATTCTGGCCAAAGTTGACCCCGAGACACAGTGGCTTCTCCCGTGGCTCCACCGTCAGTCCATTCTCAAGCTGATGATGCCCAAATTTTCCGAATTAATCAAAGAAATCTTGGACCACCATGGCAGAGATCAGCCGGTACAGCTTCCATCAGGGATGGTACCGGATGCCGAAAATGAAAGTCCGGACCCGAAGAAGTCCGGAAATCCGGCTCCATCCCTTGTCCCCACTCGAACTTATAATGTCCAATGGATACAGAAATATCGACCAAACGGAGGCGACAACGATCGGCCGAGGCATTGTGCCTTTTTCTGGGCCTTCGAGGCGTCCATTCTTTTCCGCTGCCTTCAGCATTTGCCCGTGTTCGATTTTCTTCGCGAAATTGTGACAGACCGTGCCGAATTGCAGCACTCATTTTGCCGTGCTATTCTCCACTTTCTCTCACTCGCTTTTGCCCCGTCAACCGTCGGCCCAAAACAGAAGGGATTTGTGATGGCACGTCGAATTGTGGTCCAAGGACTGCTTGAGACTACGACGGTCAGTGGTGCCGAACCTAAATAGTTTGAATGTTTTGTCGAATGAATGCCAATGCCTTTCGCGCTCATTCAGAGTGACTGCGGCGCTGCAATGCTTTCCAGCATTGAGCTGTTTCTGAAGCCGTTGTTTTGGTTGTCCTTCTCTGCCGCCGACGGGGCCCCGCTGCTCGTTCAAATGGCACCCTCCGGTGCCATTCCCTTCCATTCGCAAATGTTCAATTTGTGCTTCAAAGTGCTTCTAAACGAGTTGGTCTTCTCCCCATGCCCTCTGTCCGACAATGTGTCTTTTTTGGCGTTGGTGGAGCAGTCCATTCGACAACACATGACACTGTTCATGTGCCACAATGACAGTCCATTCGCCAACGAAATTACTGTTCAGGTGGCACGGCGGCATTTACCATTCATTGGAAATGAATTAATCCAATTTAATATTCATAATTTTAGTTACTCAGCGCACTTTTTGAGCACTTTCCCGTGGATAAACTTCGTGCGACATTTTCTGACCTTGTCCATACACTTTTGGTTGCCAACTTCGCCAATTTTGACCACTCAAACCAAAACCATCGCCGTCTTATCATCGCAACCGCTTTTTTAACGTTCATGGATAATAATACGACTTATCAATGGAGTCAATGGCGAAAAAGCGTGGGAAAAAAGCTAAACAAAGTCGCCCTTAGGCAAGAGAATTCAAAAAATTTGAAGTTTTAAAGTTATTCTTCCTTAACAGATATTATTATCCTCCAAAATTAACTGAAGGAATTTCTCCAACAAATCCTCACAACAAATGGGCAACTTTTGCGACGACAATTGAATTGTGCGAAAGCGAAAAGCATTTCACAACAAATTCACTGCTCCAATTTCTTGGCCTCCAGCAGAAATACGAAAGGGTGCCGCAAAATTTGGCATGGAATTATAATAAAAAGCAGAAAATGATCCAAATTGATGCTAAAACTGGCACAAAAACTCGTGGCAGTGGTTGCTCCCTAAATTCGACGACCAATTCTGTGGCCTCCGAGCATTGTGAAGAGAATCCAACGCCAAAAAGTGTTAATTACATATTTGACTACTTTTTCCAGAAATTGTTGTTGCAGATCCCTTTTATTTTCTGCACTGCTTGGACTTCTTGCCATCCGCGCCAACAGATTTTCGACCAGTGAATTTCCATTTCGAACCATTGCCCGGCTTTGTATTCTTCCTTATCACGCAGCCCGAACTGCTCACTGATCTGTTCCGTTCTGATCAATTTGGGCAGCTATTGCTGAAACAATTTGCTGCGTTTGAACGTGTTAAAGACAGCAAAGCACAACAACAAATGATCAAATTCATCGGCAAAATGGACTTTCTGATCACAAATTTAGACATGCTTACTGCTCTCCGACACTTTGTGCCAAATTTGGGTGCCAAATTGGCCGAGGTAAGGCAACGAACAGAGAAATGGTCGAATAAAAGGACATAAAATAAATAATAAATAAACTCGATAAAATCTCAGCTGCTGCGCAAGTACTGCTCCGACTCGTCAGGCAATTTGATTTTGTGCGAACTGAGCAGAATGCTCTGCCTGTTCCTTTCCCATTCCGTCGTTGCGTCTCCGTCCGAGCGACGCTTTTGCGCATTTGACAGAATTGACCAAATTCGCGCGGCGTTGGCCAATATTCCGAAATCGCTTTATCGAAAAGAGGAAGAGACGGAACGACAAAACGATGAGGAAGAAGTAGAAGAAGCGGATATTGCCGGTGGAGATGACCAAATGAAATGGCAACAGAAGAGAATGGCAGCTGATCAAAGCATCGAATTATTAGTGCCAATTGAAGAAGACCGGAAGAAGCATCTCCACCAACTCAGTACCGTACTCCCTCCACCGGCGGATGAGTTCTCCACAATATCTTTAGAGGAGACGGATTTCCCTTTTTGGTTTGCCGTTTTGCCCGAAAAGGACACCGACGCAACGCGACACGAATTGATTCGCACTCTGTTTAAAAGCCACAAACAGAGGCTGATCAGTCATCCTTTTGCGCTAATGGACAAATTTGCGACAAAGTTTTGGCGAATTCCTGACCAAAATCGCATGACAATCAGACCGGTGATTAATGCATTTAAATGTACAAGAAACAATGGCTGTCCGCTGGGAGGTCTCTCGCTTATTTGTCAGAGAGTCTCCTCTTTGTCTCGCTTTTGCTCTCTCTCTCTCTTTCTCTCTCTCTTCACTGTTATACTTTTTACTTCTCAAATTATGCTTTATCTAACATGCTTCTCAAAGCCCCAACACAGCGAATGGCTTTCCGTGTTGGCCGACTATGCCCACGGTTTGGAGTTGACAGACGGCACGCGTGCCAATGTGCGCAAGCGAATGGGCAGTCTTCGGCTGTCGCAGCAAAATGAGGGACAATTCGCCAACGATTGGTTCCTTGCGGCGCTGTTTCTCTCCTCCGGTCTTTCTGCCGAAGCGACCAGCAATTTTTGTGAACGGCTGCTAGAACGGTAGTGGCGCACTTAAACTGACAATGGCACTTTGAGTATCAAAGACTAAATTAATTCAATTTTAATACCGAAATTTGAATGCACTGAGGCTGGGCTTAACGAAACAAAAAAGCCCCGTTTTGCTGGATATTCATTCGTTTTTGGTGTTTTTTCTTGGACGAATGTTCGAGTCCGATCTCCACAGATTTCCCTTCCCCTCATTTGCCAATCACAAATTTGGGCAAGTACTTACTAATTTGACAAAAGCATTCTCCCGCCGAAGGTTCGTCTCCATGTCCGCCAATTGCCACTCGCCTTCTTCTGCTTCGTCCCATTTTGCTCTGAGCGTCGGCTGTGTGTGGCCCATGTGCTGCTCCGCTGTCTCGGCCTCCTCTCGCCGTCATTCCTTTCCCGAACTGGTCGCCCTTCGCGTGTTCCCTCGTGCCCTTTCGCTAATCCGCCGTTCGCCGGCGTTCCGTCCCCTGCGGGGTTTTCTCTCCTCGTGCCAACTTCCATCTCTGTTTCATCTGCTTCTCTTCTACACCAACCAGGCCTATGTGGGCATTCTTCCTTTTCGAGCAGTTCAACAATATCTTGTTGTTGCTGTGTTGGGTGGTCCCCATTTTCAGGTCGTTTGTCGTCCTCGGCGGGGCTTACCAAAATTGATCAGCAAAGAAATAATAATAATTATTATTATATACGATTTAGGCACTTCACTTCTGTGCAGTGTTGGCACATATTTTGTGCGTGAAATTTATTGTCATTAATATACACACCAGGGTTTTTTCGGGTTACCTGAAACCCGACCCGAGTTTTTTTCATCCGACACGACCCGAAATCCGACCCGATATTTTTGACAACCCGAAACCCGACCTGAACTTTTTTCGGCCGACCCGACCCGAAACTCGACCCGATATTTTTCTCGACCCGGAACAACCCTGATACACACAAATTACTTTTTATTGTAAATTAATAATAAGATACACTTGGGTTGTCCGATATTTGTCGTTTTTGGTTTTTATATGTTTACCCAATTTTCGAAATAGGAAAATTTTTTTCTCAACAAACACTGTTTTTGGCCAATCAATCCCCACTGTATCTGAAAATCAAAAATAAAATTTTTTTAGTGATTTGAGCCTAAAAAAAGGATTAAAGCTTATGTTTGCATCAGAAATTTTTTGTTATCTGTGGTTGAAAAAAGTGTTTCGGAAATTATTGAACCCATCACCTAATATTTATTTGATAACATTTTAATATGTACAATTTTTTTAGTCAATGTTCGACTCGCCACCATTCGATTCACTTTTCTTCAAAATTGGCTTCACTTTTCCTGCGCCCAATTTTTTTGGCTGACTTTCACTTTTCCAAATATGCATTCATCGAAACAGACGAACAATAAATATTTTGATGGTAAAATTATACAAATTATTTTTTACATTTATTTGAATATTATTTTGTATATATACGGGTAAATGAATTGACAAATGAGCAATATTTAATTTGTGTCTTCGTTTTTTAAATAATACTAGCGGGTTGTTGCGCCTTCGGCGCACGAACCCGCTAGGGAACCAAATCTATAATTTATCTATCTTCTTCTTCATGTATTCCTTGTCTTCTTTTTCGTCTTTTCTCAATGCATTCTTTCTTCCTTATGCTTTTCTTTTCATTTCTTCCTCATTCTCTTTCTTTCCTCCCTCCTCTTTCTTCTCTCTCCTCATAAAACTAAGGCCGAAGCTGAGGCAGGAGCAAAAGTTTCTCTTTTTCTTTGCTCTCTTTTTTTGTTTCTCTCTTTTTTTTCCTTTGCTTATTTTCATCTTTCTTTACTGTCCTTTCTTTCTTTCTTTTCCCTTCTCGATGCCTTTCGTCTTCTCTCTCTCTCTTTCTCCCTTTTGTTTCCTCTTTGCTTCTCTCTTAATTTAATCTTTTCTCTTATTTCTTTTTCTAATGCCGAACTGATGCCGAAGCTGAGGAATGCTTTGATCTATTCCTTGCCGGACGGCCCTTGGGGGTAAAGCGCGGCGCTTTGAAAACTGTCGCCAGTAAGTACGTTGTAAAAAAATTAAGCTGAGGCTTAAGCCCGAGGGTCCGCTGCCTTGCTCCGCGAGTCGGCTTCGCCGACTCCCTCCGCTCCATGTGAAGGCCGACTCAGGCAGGGCGAGAACATGCTCCGCGAGTCGGCTTCGCCACTCGCACCCCTCGTCGGCTTCGCCAACTCAGATAGCGGGAGAACTTGTCCGCGAGTCGGCGCTGAGAGCGAGAACACGCTCCGCGAGTCGGCTTCGCCGACTCGCCCCCCGTCGGCTTCGCCGACGCGCACCCCTCGTCGGCTTCGCCGACTCAGATAGCGTGAGAACTTGTCCGCGAGTCGGCGCTGAGAGCGAGAACACGCTCCGCGAGTCGGCTTCGCCGACTCGCTTCCCGTCGGCTTCGCCGACTCGCACCCCTCGTCGGCTTCGCCAACTCAGATAGCGGGAGAACTTGCTCCGCAAGTCGGCTTCGCCGATTCTCTTATTCCTTTTTCTAATGCCGAAGCTGAGGAATCTTTGATCTCCAAGGCAAATCTGAGGCCTTTTGGCTAACGATTCTACAATGCAAATTACTAATGTGTTTAAATTTAAGTCAGTAAAATAAAAAAGCACCTCTCAGGGGGCCAACATAAAAAATCCTTTAGCGAACTACCAAAAATAAGCCACATTAATGTCTCTATAAAAATCAACGTAGAAAACACTTTAGCGAGCTTCCAAAAATGAGACACATTAATGTCTTTAAAAGGACATACTGTTTAAATTTTTTCTTTTGCTTGTTTTCGTCATGCTAAGGCCGAAATAAAAGGCTCTTTCCTTCTCTCTCTTCTCCTTCCTCCTTTGCTCATTTTAATCCTTTCTTTTCCTTTCTCAATTCTTTTTTATTTCTTCTCTTATTCCATCCTACTTCTGAGGCCGAAGGCGGGGCCAAATTCGAGGCCGAGCTGAGGCCGAAACCGAGCTGAGCCCGAAATACCTTTTCACTCTTTGCTCTCCTTTATTTTCTCTCTCCTTTGATCTTTTCTCACTTTAATGCCGAAGCTGAAGCCAAGACTGAGGCCGAAATTTTTTTCTCTTCCCTTGCTTCCCTTTCTGCCGAAAAAAATTAACCTTTCTTTGCTCTCCATTCCTTCCCTTGCTCTCTCTATTTCTCCGTTGTCAATTACTTTTTCTCAGAAAAAAATATAGATGATATAAGAAACAACAAAAAATTTATCATTTTCACACACACATGTGTTTCCCTTTCTTACGTAGTCAAACACATGCCAAAAAGAAAGACAAATATTTGAATAAACATAAGTTCTCCTCATTCCCCCGAGCCACAACACCCAAACTTAATGATTTAATAACGGAATTTAATATGGGGAGAAAATTGGATAGAGAGTAAATAAAAAAGCACACACTATTTCTTTTTCCTATGCCTTTTCTGTGAACCTTTTAACTCTCTCTCTCTCACTTTTCCCTGTCTATATCTCTACAGCCAAACGCGCAGACCCACCAACTCCGCGCTCAGCAGAAATTCTCTCTCCCATTGCTCTTTTCCTTCTCCTTTACTCTTTCTCTCTTTTCGTTGCATCTGCCCCTCACCCCAGCGCAGACACGCACGCGCCTCAGCAGTTTTCCTCCCTCCGCACGCGTCTAGCAGGAAAAATTCTTCCCTTCTGTCTCTATTTCTCTATCACCCACACTATTTCTTCCTTTCCTTCTCCAACTCTCTCTTTCCCATCTCACTATTTCTTTGCTTATTTCTTACGCTTACACTCTTTTCACCTTTTTCCGCAACGAAACTTTTCAAAAGATACTGTTCCACAGACAAACATTCAACTTTATAATATAGGATCCAACCTTTAATGGAGTTTGGAAATTATAATTTTTAAATTTGATAATTTCGAAATGCCCTCGAGGCGGTCGATTTGTTAGGCACCCAATCACTGCGGGAATGTGTCGGACCATTCTTCGTGCAGTTGCTTTCATTGTCACACATTTTGGGCGGGAGAATTTGCCTTGTCGAATCAGTTCGGTGTGCCCAATGAAAGGTCTGAAACGCGACGGGTTTAATGAATCGGAGATGAGCGATGACCGATTGACACTGACTGACTGACCACCTGTTGGATTTTGTCCTAAAATTGAATGATCGGATAAAGGAACCAAAGTCTTTATCCGCTTTTTGGTTGGCACCTGATTGCCCATCCAATCGTTCAGTGCCATTCCCTGGCCAATTTGAAGCCAAACATCGTAATGCTTTCGCTTCTTTGCATCGGTCAGCACTTCCTTCGCAAACTTAACAGCAATTTAAATTGGATAATTGCATGGTAAACGAAAGCAGTCCATCCCTGCTGAAGGTGGGAAGCCAAGGATTTCGGTCCCATCCGATGGCGGGTGTCGTAAAGTCAAGGCCTGGCCTTTCATCCCATACGGGAATAAGACAGACAATGCATTCCATATCCCGGCTAGTGGTATATCCAATTCGATCCTATCCCGGCCGGTGACGGAAACCTAAGGCTTTTCATCAAATAAAGCAATCCGAGACGCAAATCCAAGGACATCCAATCCCTGCCGCGTTCACAGTCAGCAACCATCCAAATAGCACATTACCTGAAGCTGTTGGAATCGTTTGTTGACATTGTCTTCCATCGTTTGCCGTTGTTGCGTCGTTTGGCCGACTTTGTCCGGGTGCAATTCCAATACTTTTTGACGATATTCCGCCAAAATTTGCTCTGTCTTTTTGTTGTTTTTACTTTCTTTCCGATAAACTTTACATTATTCACTCACTGTCGCCTCTTTGGGGCATCCGATCACTTCATAAAGGTTGACGGACATTATGCGCTTTTGAAGTCATTAAATTAAAAAAAAAAAACAATATAAAAAGAAAATTTTTGGATTTAAATGTCTCTCCCATTTCAAAATTGTCAATTAAGGGAAGTGGGAAGATTTCTAATCCATTTCCCATTGCTGGAACAAAATGGCGCCGCAAGGGAAGGAACGGAGTGAGTGGGCGCCTTGGGGGGACCCATTGATTTTGGGGAGGCGGTGGACACACGCCACGCTTCACCCCATATGGGCTCATCAATTATTTGCAACCCATCAGCCGCCGTCTCTGCCGCTGCCGCCGCCCCCGCATTTTTTGGGTACATTTAACCAATAAAAACAAACAAAATTCGTTGGTATTCAGTGTCACAGCCTTTGGTAGCGCATACAAATAAATTTAAAAAAAAATAAGTGGTCTCGTTTTGAAATTAGCATAAAATTAAAAACAAATATTTAATGAATCATACAAAACGATGGCGGTTGATCGCGAAATGTAATGATTATTCATCCTTCAAATAGAGTATACCATTAGCCATTAGGTATCTTTTTTGGTACTTTCCTGTTATGTGACCGCAAAAATTTTTTAAAAAAAGTCAACAAAGGCGCACGCAGTATGTATTGCAAAAAGGGCGCGCCAAGATTATTTGGGAGGCATAAATGCCGCAATATGCTCCAAAATGTCTTCAAATGGATCCACAGTACGATTTTTTACATCTTCACGCCAAAGGAATTCGCAAAGTTTGCGGTCACATAACAGGAAAGTACCTCTTTTTTTTGCATTTAATCAAAATTTAGTCCTTTTTTAATTGATAATAAAAAATTAAATTAAATATTGTTTAGAAATGTTTTATTATTTGCTTTTGTTTGTCGTTGTGTCGGTTTTGTAAGTTAAATTGTGGATTAAATTTTCTTTAATTATTATTTCGGACATTTTTTGATGCCTTTCCTGGTTTTATAATATGTAGTACCCCGGATGGAGATTAATGGCGAAAATGGACTTTTTAACTTTTTGTTCCAAAAATAATGATGCGATTTTGCAACCCCTCATTTGTCAGACACCGCCTTTGCCTCTGCCGCCACGCATATTTAACCAATAAAAACAAACAAAAATTCATTTTGAAATTTATTTTAATTATTGGACATTTACATATATTTAAATGAAATTGCAAATTAATGGCTACACCCAAAATTCGTTGCTTTTGTTGCCCCCTCCCCCCTCAGCCGCCGTTTCCGCCGTTTCTTCCCCCACGGCGTCGTTTTGCCGTCGTTCGTCGCTGCCTTTCCGCTGCATTCTTTCGGGCTCCAAACTTTTTCGCCGCTGTACAATGTCTGTCGCACTTAGCACACTTTTCGACGCAATTGCAGCTGCCGCCGCTGATGCTAACATTTGTTGTCTTTCGCGAGAATCGCTCCTTCACAAAATTAGGAAATGTAAAAGACGAGAAAAGTGCGGCATAAAATCCAATGAAAAACGATAATAAAATTGCCTCGAATTCGGCGGTAACGCAATGGTTGGGATTCGACGCGTTGGCGAACTTTGCCGTCTTGTCGACACTTGAAAAGTCGGAATGATTGCATTGAGCGAGGAAGGCGCCGTTGTGGAGGTTGACAACGGCAAAATGGAAGGACGACGGCACACGGCACTTCCACCCGTAAATGCATAATTCACATCACCTAAATTACCGATGCCACCACAAGCAGTCGTCCTGTTCAGGGCAGAGGAATTGCTGACGAATAGTAAAAAACAAAAAGGAAGTAAATTCCATTTTGAATTAGTGCCATTTTGAATTAGTGCATTGGAATTGGCGATATGTTTTCTTTGTTCTTGTACCTATTGTTGTTGTTCAACTGCGGTTGCTGCTGATCCCTGCTGCTGCTGTTGGCGGCGGTCTGTCTTCGGTTGATTGTCGCATAAACTGTCGACTCCAACAAATTGGCCCCGCCGCCGACATTTGCCATGCCCAATCGAAGTTCGTTGATCGCCGTTTCCACCCCAAATCGTTTGCTATTTTCTGACGGTGCCATCGATCCAACTCGGCTTAATGGCACTTTCTGTCCTTCGTTGGGCTTTCTAAATGTTTTAGCTGCCTAAATCCACGAATTTCAAAGCCGAGCGAACCCAGCGGCATTTGTGCCATCTTTCCTTCTCAAGCTGCTCTTCAGCCCCGTGGTCGACATTCTGTTCTTGGCCGTTCCTCCAAAACTCGACGAATTTCGACCGCTGCTCGTCGTTTTCTTCGGTTCGTCCTCATCACTCGACGAAGCGCCGTCCGACGGATTACTCTTTCGTCGGCACAACAAAATGCCAATGACCAGCGCAACGACCGCCACCAAAATGGCAATCTGAAATGCCAAGGATTTCCAGTCTTGTACAAAAACCCAGAAAAAAGCCATATAATGATTTAGCAATCATAAAAGTGCCTAAACTGACCGGAAAATGGTAGTTCATATCGGGTGGCGGAGGCGATATTATGGTCGGGTCATGCCAAATTCCTTCTCCACTGCCGGAATCAGTTTCCTCGAGACCGACCCCTCCAGCGCCAAACATCCCACTCTCGACCATCTCAGCATTTTCGTTTTGGTCCCCGTCAATTGGCCGAATCTCAATTGGCCAAATTATCCGGGCCGGCTGGACGCTGTCCTAAAAACAATGAAATATTAGAGTCCATACAGAACAACTACAAAAAAAAAGACACTGATTTATTACCATTTCAAAATTTAATGTTTAATTATCAAAAAAATGTTTTTGGCCCCAAATGCTATCCGCCACTCCCACCGAGCGCAACTCCAAAATGACTTCGTCCCCCACGCGGCGCAAAGTGTCAAAAGCATGGAAAAACAATCTTCCGGCCACGACGTCAGAATGGGTGAAGAACAGCACGGATTGGTTGGAGTTGGGGTGCAAAAACAACCGACCACCCTTCGGCGCTTGAATGACCAAATAGCGAGGCAAAGTGCCCTGCGGGGAAATAAATGGATCAAATAGCGGGACAAAGTGGCCTGTGAGGAAATGAATTAGATCAAATAGCGGGACAAAGTGCCTTCATTGGGGAAATGAATTAGATCAAATAGCGGGACAAAGTGCCTTCATTGGGGAAATGAATTGGATCAAATAGCGGGACAAAGTGCCCTTTATAGCAGCGGGCGGACAGATGGGACTCTCTTGGGGGACGAAAAATCTAAAAATCTGACTTATTTCTCACCTCAAGTGCACTGGCATTAAGGTGCATGAGACCAAGCTGAGTGATTGTGCGCGAGTTGGTGACGAACAATTGTGGCTGGAAGACGGGTTGGACCCGTACAATGCCCTTTTTTGGCAACAGTTCCATTTCATCATTGCTCACCACAAAATCGAATGTATCCTTTTTAGATGGGAATTAAAAATTTTTTTTAAAAATGTTTCAATTTAATTTTTACAAAATTCACCTTAAAAGCTTCCATGTTCATTTGTGCGTACAGCACGTCACCGCGGTCGATGTTGTGTTGACTGAAGCTGTTCGCCTCTTTCTCGCCGTCCACCCAAAAAAAAGTGCCATTTTCGGGTCGTTTTGTCACATTGTAAATAATTTTTGATCTGTCTTCGTTGGATTCGGCACCCAAATGACCGCTAAATTTTTAATTAATTATTTCTAAATTAATTTCAGCATTTGTTTTCGACAATTATTCACACCTGTTTAATAGGACATAAGTTTTGCCTTGTTGAATTGCTATTTCGCTGTGATTGCGCAAGTGAAGTGCCATTGGATCAATGCGAATGATCAGCACACGCGAATGGACAAATTGCGCTAAAACGCAAACAAAATTAATTTGATACTTATCCATTCATTAGGTCCCATGCCACCTGCTAATGCTAATATTTGTTTGCCCACTTTTTGTCTTGGCCCTGCCACCTGTTGACTGTCCGTTCCTGAGTCCGTCTTTGTGCTGCCCCTGCAGTTGACCAATTCGAAATCCGATCACATCCCATTTGGCCATGTCATTGCTTGGCGTGTGTTCCAATGCCACCGATCCGCCGTCGATGTCCAATTGGCTGAATTGGCGGAACAGCGGCAAGCCTAAAAAAAGTGCCAAAACAATTGAAGAGCTGCACAGATTTTCAGAAATGTTCCGGAAACAATTGAACTGACTGAGGTTGTTTAGATTCAGGCGGAGTCCGGTGCTGGGCAACTGATCAATTCGGAAGACAATTTGTGAAGGACTCAACGACGGATTTGACACTTTGAAGTCGGCAGATGAAAGCGGCACGGATCCGCCGGACAGCAAATGCAATTGGGGCGCAAAATTGGCAACCTAAATCAATAATGGCAAAACTCTACTCACTCACTAAGTCGA
The DNA here is from genome assembly GCA_024500135.1 of Heterodera carotae. Taxonomy (NCBI): domain Eukaryota; kingdom Metazoa; phylum Nematoda; class Chromadorea; order Rhabditida; family Heteroderidae; genus Heterodera; species Heterodera carotae. Next base: position 8,372 of record JAKKIK010000566.1, on the reverse strand, counting down.
ATCAAAGTCGAAATGAAACTGTTTTTGTCGAAATTTTAAATTTAAGGCCCAAAATTCGGTCTTTAAAATTTTGGTTGCGTGCCTTTGCTCGATGCCTTACCTTTAAGTGATCAGTGCCATTGTCCGATATTTGCACTTTCATGCCCAATTTCAGTTTCCGATTCGGCTCTCGTCCGCTGTACACAACCAATATGAATTCATCCTCATTTTGCGCTTCTTTTATTGTCGTATTTTGATGAAATACCAAAAAGCGGCCTGAGGCAAATTGTTCAGCGGAAAGTGCCAAACTCCACTGGGAATTGGCCTAAGGCATTTAAAGCATATAAATGAAATATTTTTATTTAATTAATTTATCTTTTCAATGGTAATATCATTTTCATTTTTTTTTTCACTTTTTTGCCGTCTTCCTCCCCTTCGTCGAAATTTTCTTTTGGAAAAGTGCCAAAATTCGACACGCCGCCGCCGTTGTCAACAATTCCTAATGCTTCATCAATTCTTTGCAGCCAACCAAAAACGGGAGGAAGTAGAAGCTTCACAAAAATTTCGTCCTCAGCGACAGCGGAAAGTTTGGTAAGATTCAAATGAGAAGCATTCAATGCAACGGAGCCGCCTTTGGTGAGAGGGAATTGAAAAATGGGGATAATTGGCACGGGACATTCATTAAAGGTGGCATCCATCCTAAAATGCCCTGCAAAAATGTAAAACAAATTTCATGACGCCCCCCTCCGGTCATTGGGATCAAACCTCTGCTGACAAAAACTGTGCCGCGGGGGACCAATTCGTCGATGGCATTCCCTGGGGCCAAATTTGAATAGCTGCTCTCAATTCGGAAGCGATGTGCTGCTGCTGTGCCGCCCTCTCTGCTCGTCGTGCCTTCCCCTGCTGAGTGCCCGTCCAATGCGAATTGGAAATTGTCGCGTTGGCTCCACGCGCCGATGTCGGGCCGCGACACGTAAAGCAATCGATTGGCATCGATGTCCGCCTGGGAGAAGCGTTCCAAACGAATTTGGGACCCATTCAGCAGCAACTGAATAGATAACCAAAACAATTCCAATCCCAAATAAGGCAGCACCAACCAGGCGACCATGCATTGGCTGCTTGGTCAATTGGTAAATGATTTTTTCGGCAGTTTTCTGAAAAATTTCATTTGAAGAATGACTGCCCTAAAAACGGAGACGAACTTTTTGGCTGATCGCTTTCAACAGATTGGAGCCGATCACAGCAGGAACACCGGGCGCGGCGCTGAGTTTGACATTTTTTTCAAGTTTTGGCCCATTTTCAATTCCATTCGTTGACAAAAGCGGAGGCGGAGTACTGCTCGAAGTTGACGGAGTTGGAAGAATTGAGACTTTTGTCGTTGGCAATAAATTTTGGAATTTTATTGAAAAAAACTCGGGCCCCAATTGATGGCGACCGTCGGTTAGCATAAAGCGAAAGCCCATTTGTTCTACCTGAAAATTCGTTTAAGCATGCCGTGGTGTCAAATCAATCAATCAATGCTCTTCACAAAACTATCAATCAATCAATCAATCAATCAATCAATCAATGCTCTTCACAAAACTATCAATCAACCAATGCTCTTCATAAACCCACCGATGTGCCGTCACTTTCAAAGCGAATAAGGCCATTGTCCAACTCCTTTTGCGTGAAAGTGTCCACTGTCGTGTTCAGACCCTTTTGAAGTTTGCCGCCCTTTTGGTGCCACACCACAAAGTGAAGCTCGCTGGGCATTTTGACAGGATGCTTAACAATTTGTGGGCAATTGTCGTAACAATGTGTATTATTTGTTTGGGTACTGTATTAATTGCCGCGTAATTACCGTAGCCAAAAGATGTTCTGCTGTGATTTGCACACTTTTTTGGCCAGCGGACACTTCCAGCGGAATATTGTAAACAATTGTTGGCACTGCTTTCAACAATAACAATCACACAGAATTTTATTTGGTCAAAATGCCGTACATACCCTGGGCATCATCCTGCTCGCGGAGGCGTATTCGAAGTTCGGCAGTTCTACTACACTGTGCAGTATGCGATGGTCCAATGCATGCGCGAAGTTTTATTTTGGCAATCTGTCAAAAAATTTCACATGTTAAATGCCCTATCGAAATCCAAGACTATTTTTTTTATCAACAGAGAAACTGCCATACAAAGCCAGGGGTGCCGCGGGTCAAGAAAAATACCGGGTCAGGTTGGCCGAAAAAGGTCGGACCGAGTTTCCGGTTGACAAAAAATTCGGGTCGAGTTTCGGGCTGGGTCGGCAGAAAAAAGTTCAGGTCGCGTTAAGTCGCCAAGGCCGGGTTAGGTGGCCGAAAAGCTGGATTTCTGGTAACCCGCGGCAATCTGATACTAACCGCGTCCCCTTTTGTCCGTTGTACCTCCTCAGCACTCTGTGCCATTGCTACCATCACAATGTCTCCGGCTGACAGTTGGTCATGGCTGAACCCATTCGAAATTGGCAGTCCAACACGCCGATTGAAAAGTGACAGAGAAAGACTCTTTTGGACAATACGAAATTCCATATTGGACAGGTCCAATGACACATTTGGTGGGGCGGAAATGCGCAAAAAGTGCTCTTCCAATGGCATCCCTTCAGCAGAATTGGGCAATCCGTCGACAATTGTGGCACGGAATTTGATCAGTGAAGGCGTGATCAGTTGTAGCTGAATGTGGGCGGCATCAATCGATGGCATTGCCTTACTGAACATGCCCTTCGGGGACAGATAACCTGAGTGTCGGCAAAAATGCGAATGGGCACAGAGAACGGGCCCAGCTGGAGGAAGAAGTCCCCGTTGGGTCCCTTCTCGTGGCTGCCACTGCGCAATTGTCCCTTTTGCCATCGTTGGACGGTTATGTTCAGTTGGAAATGGTCTTCCTCTTCTCCCATGGCGCCCTCCGTGCTGTTGTGCCATCTTCCGTTGTTCACGTATTGGAGGGAGCCGAAGTTGAGCAACGGCCAAAGGTCGAAGCTGAGAAGCGCAATGTCATAATTGGCGGAAACGGACAAATCGGCGACGGCACTTTCTGAGCAAAGCGGCGGCGGAGGGGACCGGCATTTTACACGCAATTTATAACGGACTAATGAATTTCCCTCAAAATTACCTCTTTTTTGCCTCTGAAAAATAATTTGGCCACGCTTCGGAGTCTTCACAATGTGATATTTGATCACAAAATGTTGTCGTTCGTTTGTTTGTGCCACGAGGGGAATATTCCAATCAATCGGGGCACTTCCCCCTCGGGCAACGATCAGTGGTGAGATTAGTTCTTCATCTCCGGCGCCATCGCTTTGATCATTTGAGTGAACGGAAAGGGCAATTGCTTCAAATTAAAAATTTAAATATAGTCCTTTTCAATTATTTATGTGCATATTTGAATATTTCGGCAGGACACTCACAAATTGGCACTTTGTCGTCGCCGTCAGTGTCACCTCCAATCGATCTGTCTGCATTGCTGAACACGATCACTTGGTGTTGATCAGCAATGCTGCTGCTGCTGCTACTGCCCCCGGCGATGTCGGCCACTCGCATTTTGATCGGAATAACCATTTCTTCTGCTTCTTCTTCTGCTGCTGCTGCTTTGTCACCAATGCCTTTGTTGTTGTCAAAAGCAACGAATAATTTATTGTTGAATAAATCCTTAAATTGATTTTAATTATATTTTCAAATTTTAAATTTATTCCCGACATTTTGACTAAACAGTCGAACTTTTGCCAACGTTCCATTCGGGTGTAAAAGCCAAAAAGGCGTCCCACCCAACGGCGAAACTTCAAATTTAATGGCAGCATCTGGCATATTTAGGTTTGTTTCTGCGCGTAAATGTGCCAAAGTGAGAAGGAACAAATTGCGCCGATTTGTGCCGGAGGGACGAAACGGAAAACGAAGCGGCACGAGGGGATCCGTGCAAAGACGGAGGAACGGCACGCCGGACGAAGCGGACAGCGCCAGCAGGGACGGCGAGCTGTGCACTCCGTCGCTGACGGAGTATCTGAGGACAACAAATGTCAATAATCCAACTGAATTTAATCGTGACAAATCACCAATCTTTTGACTAATCTTTTATTTTATCCACGACAAATCACTGACCGTACAATGGCATCTTCGCGTGGACCACCCAAATGTCGCAGTACCAATTGGCCGTCAATCAGTTGCTCCTCCGTGAAATCTCTCAGCGGCATTTCCGGCGCATTTTTGGCATAAATTATGAAATCGCGAGAAACTGTCGAATCGATCAGATGAAAAGTGAGCGAATTGCGCTGTTGGGCCACTGGGAACATAAGCGAATGTTCTGTGGAAGGCCAATGCGAATTGTCCAAGTCGAACCACGGCAAAAGGGCGGGCCAAACAATTCGTTCGTCGTTCAAAAGTACGCTAATCTGTGCGCGGGTGGACAATGAAATTGAAATGAATTTTGAATTCATAAAAGTGGCCGCCGCCAACTTTCTGTCGAGTCACAGCCGCGCCGTGCATATTTTGCAGCAATTGCGGCGCGTGACTGTTGTTGGACACCACGGAAATGTGCAGCCAAATGGCAATTGGCGTGTGCCCTTTGCCCCCGCCGGGGTCGCGCAGTTCACTTTCGGCAAACAAAAAGATGCGGTCGAAGCGGGACTGGCCCCCTTCATGCTCGTAGAACAACCTGAGGCAAGACTAGCATCTTCATTGGATGAACGACAAACGAATGTCCTTTTGAATTTAGATATTTTGTCTCTCTACATGTCCAAATTGTATTCTTAGTTTTAGGTATAGTGTCTGTCCGCTTGCTTAACTGTACTTTCACTTTTAGGCATATTGTCTCTCTGCTACTTTCACTTTTAGGTATATTGTCCCTCCTGCCCAAAATGTACTTTCACTTTAGGTATATTGTCCCTCCTGCCCAAAATGTACTTTCACTTTTAGGCATATTGTCTCTCTGCCCAAATTGTACTCTTAATTTTAGCTATAGTGTCTCTCCGCTGCCCAAAATGTACATTTACTTTTAGGCATATTGTCCCTCCCCTTGCCCAAACGTGCCTTTGTTTTGTAATGTCTGCTGATTTAAATGTGCCGTCCATCTCCAACTTTTCGTACCCAAACTCATTGTTCAACAATGCCAAGTGACCATTTAATGGCGGAAGTGCCATTCGGAAAATGAATGCTTTTTCCCCGTCGCCGCTCTCTAGCCAAAGTGTTGCGTTGCTAATCTGTACACAAAAATGATTGTTTGTGCTTGCGACGGACAGTTTCACCTGTTGAATGTCCCCTTGGGGCACAATTAGCGTCCGATTAATCAAAAGAATGGCGCCGACATTGCCTCCGGGCAAATAAACCACTTCAAAGCGAAAAGTTTCGTCTGAAGCTCCAGCGGGAGTCAAAAGACGAAAGGTGAAAAAGTCGTTGAGAACGGAAAATGGGGCGAAATGGAGTTTGTAAGAGATGAGCCCGTCGTCAATTTGCTCAAATGTTAAGAATTGCTGATCAAGACGACAATATTCGATCACCCATCAGCTGATTGATTGATTAGTTTCGATCAGCAGCGATCTTTACCTGTTGAGTGAAGTTCGAACTGACGCCGACTCGCCTCTGTTTGCCAACTTCGGGCACATGCCGCAAAAGCATTCCCAATTTGGGCGCTTCCAAAATATTGAACACCAACTGAATATTATACAAATAAACGGAGCCCTTTTTTTCGTTGTAATTTGAATCTTGGTACACCTGATCGGGTTGGAAATTGTGTGGAAAAACAGTGGCCAACAAATTTCGCCTCGTCAAAACACTTTGATCAGTTTGATTCAAACGCAACGATTCTTGGACAAAAACGCGGATGCTCAACATAACAAAATCTAAGCTCGAAAAAGAATGAGCAGCGAGCGATCAATAAAAAATTACATTATTTTACCGATTTGGAATGACTGAACTCGCGTGTTACTGTCCCCGCATTGGGCCTAAGAAAGATTTTTTTTAATTCTCATACAATAGCCAAATCCCTAAATTTGCCTGAAAATTAAAAGTGTCTGTCAGCAAAGTTCTGTTGCTGTTTGTGTGTCTGTACCGCACTCGAAGTTCGTCGATGTTCTTTTGAAGGAATGTCGAACAGAGTGCCCAACGACGGTGTGGGCCGTTCGGGTCGTTCAGACATTCGACCACACCAAATTTTGGCTGATCGACCACAGAATATCGGACGGCGAGGTCATCAAGCGGCAATTTGCTGGCCGAATTCTGTGCGACGCAGCGAAAGTGCAAGTGTGAGAACTCAATCAGTTGACTAAATACGATAAAGGTGCCAATCAAATACGATATGGGTGCCAATTTGGTAAAAGGAGCGGGCGGGGGCAGGGGAGGCGGCAGGAAAATGTGGCGGGAAAGGGGGCGACGGGAGGGAGAAGCTTAACGAAGGCAGGGAACGGGGCCGGAGGGACGGCGGCGGCGACGGGAGGGAGACACTTGACGCGGGGGGGGGGGCACGGAACGGTGCCGAAAGTGCGGCGGGGAAGTGGAGGGGACGGGAGGGAGACATTTGACGGGGCGAGAAAAGGGGCCGGAAGGGCGGGGGTGACCTTGTCTGCTGAAACAGTCGCATGCCAGTGTTCCTGTCCGATAAAAGTTTCAGCGGTGCAAATGCGACATGGACAGTCAATGGCATCGATTGGGCCCCAAATTCGTCTTTGGCAATCTATGAAAAAATGACCTTTTTTGTTTTGAATAGACATGCAACCGCGTCAGAGGTCGTGGGTTCAATTCCCTCCCGGCCAAAATTACATTTTGCCTATCTTTTTTTTTTGGGTGAAAAAGCTGACCAAAGTGAATTGGGCTTCATCTTTTTCGTCGTCTCCTTCAGACAACAGAAACACATTGCCATGGAGCAGTTCAGCCAAAGAGAAAAGCTTAAGAAGGTTGTTGAAGCGATCAGCAATTACGAGATTGGGTTGCATTTGTTCGACATTAAGCCAAATCAATTCGGGAGCAGAGTCCGTATCGACAACTCGAAAATGAACTTCTGCAGACAATTGGACCCTTTGGCAAAAATGAAATATTTTGAATTAAATAGAACATTTGACTATTAGAATTAATAAATTATACCTTGTCCCAGGCTCCATAAAAAGGACGGGTCCTTTTGTGCCGAAATGAAGGGACGGAGCATCGTTTACGGGCACAATTTTGATCGGAATGGAAATGGGTTTTGCATTTCCTTCGTGGCCGTCAACCGATCGCAACGGCTGAATATTATTATTTTGTTATTTGATCAGTTTTGGCACTTTTGCCATTGTCTGAATGTCAGTTTCACACCTTCAGCTGCACAATGTCTGAAAGTGTTTCGGACCCGTCGTGTCGGTAAAAAATTTGCCGTGACAAAATGTCGGAATATGAAAATGAATGAATTTCGCTGGGAAAAGGGAAAGCCAAAGCATTTGTGTTCAGAATGCTGCCGTGTTGAGCAAATTTAACAATCTGAAATTGGAAATTTACATACAGTAATTCCTAAAATAGAGCCCCCGGAGGCTCTATTTTTCAACCCTCTTTGAAGGGGGGGGGCTTAGAGGGGGGCTCTATTCTGGGGGGGGGGCTCAATATTTCAACCCCTCTCAAAAGGGAGGCTCTATTTTAAGAAGAGCTTTATTTCAGGGGAGGCTTTAATTTAGGAATTACGGTATATTTATTACTACTATTTTATCATTTTATATACTAATTTGATTAACTTTCCATTTTATTGTTCCCAATTTCCCCCTCCAATCACTTTAAATGTTGTTTGATCCGCCGCATTGTTTTGCGTCCGTCTCAATTGTTTCAACAATGGCATTGGCTCTGTGCCGCCTTCGTCCACAACAAATGTTTCATCGTCATCTGTTGAAATTTCGGCTTTTTGGGGCCATCGTTCGTCGAAACGTCCACCGACAGAATCCAACAGACGAACGGTCCGTCGATGGACAAAGTGTCGTCCATCCGCAAATTTGACGGCAGCTTTATTGGATTGTGAACCGTTCACATTGTGCCGACACCAATCGTCGGACAGAGAGTGCCCGTTGAGGTGCAACCCGCGAACACAGCCGAAGAAGCGGTCAATTGGAGGCCAAATTGGCCCGACTGATAAAGCTACAAAAAGTTTAATCCGGCAAACCCTACTCAAAAATCAGTCATTCATTTCAATTTCTCTTTTGGACTCAAAAATATAATTTCTCAAATTTCGATAAATCTTTGGCCACTAATCAGCAGTTGGTTGATTTAGTCCAGATGCGCCATTATGCCGCAGGAAAAACATCCCCCCCCCTCCCCACTGCCTTTCCCCCATTACCTCTGCTCCCCCATTGCCTCCCCCCCCCCCCCCCCCCCCCCCCCCCCCCCCCCCCCCCCCCCCCCCCCCCCCCCCCCCCCCCCCCCTCCCCCCCCCCCCCCCCCCCCCCCC
>JAKKIK010000565.1:0-28005 GCA_024500135.1 Heterodera carotae | reverse complement strand
CCGAATCGGTCGGTTTCGGATATCGGTTCGGTTTCGGTTAACCGAATTAGTCGGTTTCGGATACCGGTTCGGTTTCGGTTAACCGAATCGTCCGGGTTTCGGTTTCGGTTCGGTCGGTTCGGTTTCTAAGAATTTCTAGAAACCGACAACCCTAGTGATGAATTGATGAATGAATGATGTGTATGTGTGTCGAAGAAAGAAGTGGTTGCTGCTGAAGCACTGTGAACGCAGAGAAAAAGAGAGAGAGAGAGAGACACTTGAACAGAGAAAAGAATGAAACAGAGAAGGAAAGAGGAGGTAAAGATAGCACGCAAGAAACAGTGATGAGAGAGAAACCAGCAGGCAGCGCGACTGCTTGGGGTCATAAAATGACACACTTTTGTGCGTGCGCTCTTTTCATCTCCTGCTGGGATTTGAATGAGACAAAGTTTAGAAATTGGCGGGCTTTAAAAAAAATTTACGATCCAAAACAATGGCATTGTCCACCTTTAAGCATAAGAATCTTACTTCGAAATCTAAGCCTCGTCTCTTATAGAGATCGGTTTCTAGTTTGAAGCGAACGCATTCATTAAAAGCAGGGTCACAAACAAAAAATCATTTATTACTAACCGGTTAGGGTTTTGGTACAAAATACTTCGATTTACATACCAATCTATTCATTTAAATTTTATTGTTGCTGAGAAGGACGATTATAAATAAAAAATTTTCTTAAAAATTCAATATTCATTTACATCAAATGTTTCTTAATAAAAAGAATGTTTTATATAACAACGTCTTGATACAAAGAAGTCTTCACTTAAAAACCTTCTTGACTATGAAAAAATTCACTCAAATGATAAAATTAATTTTAAGTTAAGTCTGTAATTTGACCATATTCCCATATAAAAAACCTGCCCATGCAGCGAAAAAACACAAGGACCGCTCTACAAGAAACTTTCTCCTTGAAAGATTGTTAAAGATTTTAAAAAGTTGGTAACGAACCCGCTAACACAAATTAAAAAGAGTTAAAGTTTGGTTTAAAAAAAAACCCGTATATAGATTAATATTATGTTTAAAAATAAAGTGCTAATAAATGGAAAACCTTAAAATCAAAGAAACCACGAGCAATCAAAATTTAGGTAACAAAGAATCTTCAAAGAAAGCGGGAGGCCACGTTTCTTACTACAAAATAAATTTAATCTTGAAGTAATTCAAAATTATATCTAAACTTAGATTTATTGGCAAGAATCCAGTTAATACTTTGCTAATTTAGGAGTACCTTAAAGTTCATGTAGCTCAGACATATTTTAATAATAAAATGATTGTATATATGTGAGTTTATTTATTTGGATATAAGCTTAGTGAGGGTAAAGGCTTTAATCACTTTCGTAAAAAAAATTTAAACTACTTCGAACAGCATTTAAATAAGAAAGAACTCGCACCCGGAGGCGTTAATGGTAGTTTGCAAAATAACGTTATTCGCGACAATTCATTATTTTAATAGAAAATACTAAAAAAGCATCTCATCAGAAGCTAAAAATCATAAATGCACATTTAGTTATAGGCTTAAACCACGACAGATCGAAAGTAAATTTAAATATTGGAAAAATTTCAGATAAAAGTCTTTAATTTCCGTTTATACTAATAATAATTAGTAGGGCTGCCAAAAATATGTACTAAAAATGGTCAAATATGTAAATAAATATGTATTAAAAAATGCCGAAATATGTATGAAATATGTAGAAAAACCTGAAAATATGTACCAAATATGTAAGAAAAATTTGGAAATTAAGGGTGCAAATTCAAAAAAAAATTTTTTTTCAATATTTGCAGTTTTTTTTAATTTTTACAGGCAAAAATTCGAAAAATACACTGAATTTAATTAAAAAATTTTTTTTAATTCTAATCGAGCCAAAATAATTGATAAATTTTTTGAATTTTGAGTAAGAAAAACTCGATTTTTAGGGGTGCATTATTTAAAAATTGAAAAAGCGATTCTTAGAGGTGTACTTTTTGATTTTATTGCATTTTTGTTAAGCAATTTTCCCAAAAACCTAAAATATGTACCAAAAAGTTCGAAATTGTAATTACATATGTAATATGTAGAAAAATCCCGAAATATGTAAAAATATGTAAATAAAAGTCCCAACTTTTATAAGCATATAACAAAAAAAAGTTGTTTTTCTTATTAATTAGACTACGTAGAATCCAGGAAAAAATATGTATTTACATATTTTTGGCAGCCCTAATAATTAGTATTGTAACAGTGGTGATACAATATATTAACCTAGACCTATAGTTTCATTATAAGGATTCGATGATATCACAATCAACTAGCATAAATTAAAATTATAATGCAAAAGAATATCAAAAATTATACATTACAAAAAAGAAGTTTATTTATTTTTTATAAAGTTTCTTCGGGTAAATATATAAATATATAGAGTTAGCATAAAATCATAAACACTTACACTTTAAACCTTGGAGTCATCATGTTCGGACATAGATACTTTGAACATACAATAGTAACAGAGCGTAGCCAAGAATCGATAATGAGCAGTAATGCGAAGTAACAAGGTGCAGATGGAAGTCTAAAAGTTGTAAAAAATGTCACATTAGTAAAGAAACAAATAATATATTAAAAAAACACTAAACACCGTAAAAATAAAAGAATTTTTATACTTCTCATGTAATGTGTTAAGTAAAACTCACCACGCTTAAGCCAATGTTGGTCTGAGAAGTGCGTAGCAGAGCACTTTTAAATAGAGCAGTTTTCACTTTTATTTAATAAAGTACTTAAATTAAAAACCATATTTAATGTTTAAATAAAAGTAAAAATCTAATTTTCCATATCTTCTATATTTATATAGTATTAATAATTGTACTCGGAAAAGGAGAATCTAGATGGAAAAGCTTAAGTGAACATGTTAATTGTCCAGCATTAAATTTGCTAACAGTTTGACTGTTTTATAACCCATAAAATAATAAACAGAAAATGGCTAATTGACTCTTATGTGATTTAATTTAATTAATAAAGTATACTAGGTGTTTGAGGTGACAATTTGTGTTTAACTCCAAAAAATTCATCATATCTTTTTATCTAGATTATTATAATTTATTAACTATTCTTAAACACAAAAAATTATTAAAAGTTCATAGATTAGTTTCTTTAAATGATTCAGAGATCGTGAAACAAAATGGGACACTATACTACATACACGTATACAAAGCAAAATAATTTATTTTAAATACTAAATCATTCTAAATAATTTTTTGATTCAATGTGCAGAATTTATTTTTCATTAAAATGAGTGTTTTATGGAGCGATCATTTGAGTGTGAAAGTTATAGAACGAAAAAAATGGTGCCCCAGCAACAAATGGCAACCAAACAGCTCCAAGTGCAATACTCAAAAAAGGCACATCTTAAATGACTACTATGCAAAAATAAGTAAGGATCCAGGTTTTGATTGAAATTATGAACAGTAAGTTCAAAAAATTATGTCTATGATTTTTAATTAAAATCACTGTAAATTAAGCTCATCAATTATTTATTTTTCTCTTCGTTAAAACATTGAAATTATCTGCAATTAAACCAAAAACAGTTAATTAAAACAAATATAATTAATCGAAAAAAAAAACGAAATGAATTTTAAAATTTGATAAACAGAAAATGTAAAAATGAAAAAACAAACCGAAAAAAAAATTTTCGTTTAAGCTAAAAACTAATAGATAAATAAATCTTAGGAAAAAGAATTTTATATGTAAAATAATCTTAAGTAATTTGGACGCTCTAAGCATATTTCCGCTATATCGATTACTGTAGCATGAAGTTCAACAGTCTGCAGAAATAAATAAGCAATTATAACTATATATTAAAGCAAAATAACATTTGACACATAGCAAAGGAATTTATTAAAGAATTTTAGACAGAAAAAGCGATTTTTGTTAAAATAATATTGTCTGCCCATTTTTGTCAAATATTGTACTATCAACCTAAGTAAAAATAAAAATTGTTTCCAGCCTCGCACTTTTTTTCATGTAAAAATTATTAGAAAACTTAACAGTAAAAACCAACTACTTTTTATAAAGAATCTCAAACTTTATTCAATAACAACAGCTGTAATCCATAACAAATAAATGAATAGATATGAAACAAGATATTTATACATTGCTAACTGGAACCGAACGCAGGAAATGTGGTAAGATTTGTAGTGTTCCACGTGAAAGTCAAGGCAAATTTGGCCTAGCATAATGCGAGATGCTGGCAGGTGGAAGTTTAAAATAAATAAAGTAATAAATGGATACGGAAATAACCCAAGTTATTCCTTAATTGCCGGAAGTAAATCTCTGAAAAAATATAGTTGTGTATCTTTCAAAAATAAAATTTTCAAAACGAGATTTGTGTCATTTAAATGATTGACAGAATGTATTAATTGCTAACTTGGTTCTCGGCATAATTATCCAAAAAATTAAGAAAGCTAATAAATAAGAGTCCAAATTTAATATAAAAAATGAAGGCATAATGTACATGAAGATAAATACAAAATGGAAACACTCATGGACAACTTAAACAATGAGTATAACCGTGGATGCTACAAAATGAAGTCGTTATTCTTTATGTCATGGAAATATTTAACAAATTCCTCACTTCGTGGTGTAGTAATTGCTTTATAACGAATTATACCAGAACATAAATAAAGGTGCAGCCCGGCCTGCCATTGAAAAAAGGATTATACAACTAGCACAAGATTAGCAAAAAGTACTAATTTTTATTTCACCTAAGAAATTCAAAAAATTGCCCACCCCCGATCAATTTGCAAGCATTTGCCCCCTCCATTCACTTTATTATCTGTTGCGAAAGCTCAATGCTTAAAGCAACGACCCCCGCACCAACCCTAATTGTTTTTTTTAAAAGGACATCGTCAGCATCGGAGCCATGAGGAACATAAAGGTGATTTATGTGCACCAACCCTTAAAAGTAATACAATATCGATTGGAAATTTGAATAACGAATATTTTTACTAAAAGGCTAAACGAACTCCAAACTATATCACCTGCACATGGTTTAGTGCTGAATGTAACTGTGTTTAGAACAAAATACAAGAACCAGATAATTCGCCTGCGATCAAAGTCTATTGTCTGGGGCTTTGGAAGATCTTGTATACCCAGCTCTAATAATAATGCTAAAGGCGCATGATATCGCACATTTGATAATACGATTGTATTGGTTTAGGAAAATAAGACTCTTGAAAACCAAGAAAAGTAAATATTTAAAATTTTTAATAATATTGAACAGCTCGGAAAACAGAAATTAATTCTCCAAACATCTGAATGTCTTCACAATCATGACATAAAGAAATGCCCTTTCAGTGTAAATTCAGCCTTTTTTTATAGAACAAAAGATTGTTTATAAATTAATCGAAATTCAGTTCAACAGTCTAAAATTATTTAAATAAATTTTACTTATTCAAAATTGTTGAGAGCAACATAGACGAATGAGAAAAAGACAAAAGGATGAAGGGAACAATAAAGATTAATGGCCAAATGATCATTTACACTTTCCTAAGTTCCCACCAATGGCCCAAATAATTGCCCGTCCTTTCACGTAATCACCCCCCCCCCCTTTCACTGATAATTGCCGCCCCCATAAAATTGCTACTAATTGGCCATAACATTAACACAATTTCTTAAGCACTAAACAGCTGTCAATGAACGACGAGCAAACACAAAAACATACACACTATATAAACTGTGCTCGCCTTTCAGTGATCAGTTGCCATAGTCATCACTTTCATTTCACCATCACCCACCCACCCATTCACTGTAATTAGTGAAATAAATAAAATTGAATTGAAAAGATTCGGCGATCTCTTCCAAAAAACTGAACATCGCCTGATATCTTCGTGATTCAATGGCGCAATTTTGACACTTGAAAAACGCAAATGAAAAGTTGCATGGGTTTTAAAAAGTAATTTAACTAGTGTAAAAATTTTCCAATAATGCAAAAAATGAATTTGCTCATGGGCTTGATCGTTACTAAATGATTATGTGAGAGAGACCCGATCACATCGAAAGCATTTGCGAAATTACCACCAATTCGCAACGATTTAGAAAACCTTGAAAAGTATATATAACTGCAATAAAAAAAATTTACATACATTTCAATCAAACGATTTTCAATTAAATATTATATATTCATTACTTATTCCGTAGGAAACTTTGGACACTATACAAGAGCATGATTGAGAACTGATAAAATATTTAAAATAAAGCAAACACCAAATTCAAAATTAAAATCAGTTTTCAGAACCAAAGACGCCTAGCTATTTTTTGTAAAAAGATCCTTATAAAAGAAATAATATTAGTCTTTTTTTTAAATCTACCTAATAAAAACTATTAAAGTTTTTTAAGAATTATAAAAAATCAAATCAAAAATACTAAACTGTCAAATAGAATCATTATGTAAAATTAAATCTACAAGCCGCAGGAGGAGATAACCTTGCACAAGGAAACTCAGATGTACAAGAATTGACGAAATATTTACAAAATAGCAATTCAAAAACAAAATCATATCTTTCGAGTTTAATGACATTAATTATTATTACCCATTAAAAATATTAAACATTTATCTTTTAAAAATCTTAAAAAATTGAAATAAAAAAAATTTCTTAAATCCTTACTAATAACACCCAAAACCAATTATTCGTCTTAATTAACAATAAATGTTGAAAGGGCTTATTTCAATGAACTGCAAATATATTTAAATTGTCTGTACTTCTTTGCAAGCGATTTGTCTTATAGAATAAATAAAGTGACAAATCTATGATCGTCGATTAATTCACAGTAAAAAGACATTAAGATAAGCAAAAAAAGATGAATAAATTTATAAAAAAATAATTATTCGTATATAGCTTTTTTCAAGAATTTCTATCGATGTGCACATAGTTGGTTCATCCTTGGCATAAGAATTGCAATAAATGGTGAATTAATCAGTTTTTATAAATAAAATGTGTAAATTAAAATTAAATTAAAGTAAATAAATTCATACCTCACTTTTGAATAAATGCAATAACCGGAAATAGGGCTGAATTGCCCAGGTTTATGCAAAGCACCCAATACCCAACATGGTGTCAAAAAAGATAAATGCCTAGTCATCAAAAAACTAAACCAAGACTAAAACAATAATAAAAAAAGAAATAAATATACAGACATTACCACTTGAACAAAATTATCGCAAATGGCTGGTTGAATTGAAAATTACAAAAGTATTCCGCCAATCAGCGTAACAATTTATTAAAAAGACTTTTTATGACAATTGCACAATAATTCGAAATTTGATTTCGACTAGCATATAATTAAAATTAAATAAGTCTAAGCAAAAATTTATTGAAAAACATTCAAATAATAATGAATTAAAAAACTTTGATTTTTGCTACGAATGTGATAAAAATGTCTATATTTATGGGTTAGCGACAAAATTTAATTATATATTCAATGTACCAAAAGGGCTGAACTAAAATTATTAATGTATTTTATTGTGTTGATAATGGTAAACTTATATTCAAGATTTCAACTTGTTAATAATTTCGAGCTGATAAAAAAAATCACCCCTAAAGATAAGGTTTTTCTGAAGAAAATATTACATGAGAACACAATTTGAGAAGAAGGAATGGGAAAGATATTGAATTATTAACTTTATGAATTGGTAATTACGTTGTTTTATAATGGCTTAATGGTTAGTGCGCTTGCTTGGTTGTGAATTTGCTTGGGTTCGAATCCATACTTTGGAATTATCTTTTACAAATTTTTACTTTTAATACAATAAGATAGCATAATTTTTTTTGGGGTTTGTATTTGTAAAAATATTTTTGAGGCGAATTTTAAAAATTAAATCTTGAGATAATATAGGATTTTAAATAAAAATAGGTTTTATGCGCATTTATTGGCCATTTTAATAATTTTTTTAACAAAACCAGCTGTATTTTCAAAAAAAAAATTATCGCCGGCCGCTTGCCCCTCAAATTTACCATATATCTGAGCCTTAAAAATCAAATTTAGAGGAAAATTTTTGCCTCCTTTATGCAATTTTGGGGCGAGTTTACTTTAACAAAATGCACCTAGAATTGTCAAAATTTTCCTGCCGGCGCCTATCGGCACCGGCAGGCGCCCCTTCCCATAACAATTTATATTCTTTGAGTCCATGCGCAAAAGAATGTTAGCAGTTCCGACCCGACCCGAAACCCGATATTTTTCTCAGCCTGCGGCAACCCTCAAAAAAAAATATTTTTATTTGAAAAACCGAAAAAACCGATAAACCGAAAACGGGGTCGACCAAAAACCGGTGGTCGGAAAACCGGCCTAACCGAAAACCGGGACCCCCGATTTAAACCGGCCGAGAACTACCCTATTAAAAAGTATGAAATTAAGAAATCACCTAACTTAAAAAAATCAAACAATTATAAAAAAACATAAATATTAATAAAATAAAATTTAACGACAACAAAAAGTCAATTACAAAATTAAAAAAAGAGAGAGCGGTTCTGTTATAGCGTAGAAATTAATTGGATAGCAAAATTTAATTAAAAAAGATTATAAAACAAATAACGAAATAAAATCAATTATGACTTTAAAATATTTAAACCATTTTATTGTATTTTTACTTGAGCAACCAACTCGAAGAAAAATTTAGTAAATTTTTTAAAATAACTACTTCTTCCTTTATCAATTTCTCAAGTCGTGTCCTCTGCTCCAAGCCTCTGTAACCATTCCTTGTTGTATGAATTAAGCTAAAAATGTTCTTCGTGTTCGGAATTTTTGCTTATGACTGTAGCTTTATCCTTATGAGTTTTATACCAGATTTGCTGGGGTATTCTCAGGTGCGTTTTTCCGCGTTAAATATGTTTTAACATTGTTCCATTGCAAATAGTAATATATATCTTTTAACATTTTCAAACAAATTTATCTAATTTTTTTCAAATGCACTTTTGTTCGCTTATTTCATGCACTTTATTTGAGCAAAAAATGAGTTCACTCGCACGCACATTGATCATTTAACTCACGTCGAGCCATTATGCTTTATTTATTATATTTTTCGATATGTCTTCTTAGTTTATTTTTGTTCTTAAATTAATTAAGAAAAATACACAAACTCATATCCAACATGCCTTAAAGGCACACATATTTCCATCATCATAAGATTTAAAGGTGAATGGTGGCACAAATAAATGACAGCTTACATTTATAAATTGTATAGTTTTTATATTTATTTTTTATTTTCGCGTTTTCTGAATGTCATTTTTTAATGTTATTCTATTAAAATTCTCATTAATACCCTATTAATTTGAGTAAATTTTAAAAATTTTTTGCTTGTTTTGGCAAATTCTTTTTCTTAGTTGATATTGAATGCGCCATATTTTTGCGAAAGTTTAAGTTTTACGATTAAGATAAACACTTTTGTTTTCACGAAACATCTTAATATTTTAGTTTTTTATAAATTAATAGTTCCAATTTCATGGATATTCTCAAGTTCGGTGTGTGTTCTCTTTACTGTCAACATTTGAGCCAAGACCAAATAGCAAATTAATACTTACTAACTTCGATTGTTTATAAATTTTTATTCTTAATAATGGACGTATTTAATAGTTTAAAGCAATTGCGGTACAGAATCCGCGTCTCATTATTGATTTATTTTTGAAATAATGTGCTTTTTTGTATAGTCTGTGTAATTTTGGATCATTTTTAAATATTCACCAAATTATTAAAATCAATTTAAATAATAGAAAAATAGGAAATTACCAAAGGCGACAACTTGAAAATATTTTCTCGTGTCCGACGACGCACAAAAAACTTACATCCAAAATAACCGTAAAAATTAATGTGAAAAAAGTATAAGTAAATGCTTTATTTAGAAAGCTATCTGATCCCATTTCTTATAATAACAGTTTTAAATATAATTAAAAAGATGCTTTACTAAGAATTAAAAAATGCCAAAGAATGTTAATTACTGATACTGAGAGCGAAAACAGTCGAACAAACTAGAAATATTCATTCAATTTTTGTTGAAATTCTTTGAATTAACAATTAAAGAAAAAAATTCATATGAAAATTTGTTTATAAATTACTAATAATAAGTACAATTTAATACTTGTAGATAAATAAAGTAATAAATGGCCTTACATAAAAAGAATAAACTTAAAAATCAAATTTAGACTAGCAGCAATAACATTGCAACATAAGAAGTTATTCCAAGGAAATTATGTTAATACGGCATTATTTAGTTAAAAAATTAAAAATATTGCAGAAAATTAATCGTAACAAATATATTTAATACATTTGCAAAAAATAAGCAATATCAAATGGTTTTTATTTCAATAAATTTTCATTCGTGAAGCATTTTTTACTCGAACAAGGATGAGGAGCATTACCTAGGAAGTCACATCAGCGAAAAGGGACAGTTACGGGCAGTTAAAATTTATTTGCAATTAAATAAAGACATTTAATTAAAATACTAACCAGTAATGTAAATTAATATATGAAGCGGAAATCAGTATAAAGTCAACAAAACTTTGCGCCGCACAAACCAAATCACAAATAAGGACAGCAATAAAAAACAATGATTCCTTTGCTTTAGTTAGTATAAAAATAAAGTAATTAATGAATAGAAACTCAGCAACAATTCAAAAAATTACACCGAATGATACTTTGTTATAATTTAAATTTAACACAACATTTATAAGCGCAAAAAGTGTCAAATTGATATTTTATCATAAAATTTTTATAACGCTACTACAAAAGATTTATCAAAAAATTATATATTATAGACGTATAAACCTGAATCATAAATTCATATAATATATATATATATATATATTTGTTTACTATTGTAACTAAGGACCGAAATTTTCCAAATGAGAAGGAATTAGCAGTGACACTAATCATTAATTGCAAGTCTCGGACTACAAAGAATCACCCAATGAATAAAAAAATTATATACTAAGATATAAAAATATTAGCAGAATCACCTTAATTGTTATAAAGAAAGAATTTGAGACAATGTAAAAGGTTTTTTTGACCAAATTTTTTGTTAACGATATGAATAATCTGCATTTTACGCTCAATACAGAGATGCCATTAAAATAATTAAAAAAATTTATTTGCAATACAATGCTAGAGACACAATTAAATGGGGCTAAGCGCTGCTGTCTCACCATTGGAAACGAAAGAAATTCGCCGGTTGGAATTTGTATTGGGAAAAAAACAAATTAGCTCGAAGCGCTAACAGCCCTAATTTTTCTTTGAATTTTTTATATTGTACGAAATGTCATTGGGAGTTCAAAAGTGCGGGATTTATCAGGGCATAAAATCCAAGGACCAGTACTGGAATCAACTTTTAGGAGTGGGGATGCATTTATGCTTTTATTGTGCAAGGAATCTAAAGTGAAAATTTACTGTGCTAAAACGGCCAAATTTGCACTATTTTCCACCATTCATCGTCCACCCGTTATCCTCTTCATAGAGCAGCACCTTCTTTCTTTCTCTGTAAATTCTTTTCTCTCTTATGCGCCTCTGTTTTGCTGACCTCATCCAAACAAATCGATAATGACACACAAACAAACTTTTTGGTGGTATTCATTCATTCTCCAACGGCACCATGCAAGGTCGGTTACCTGCTGGACCCATGGATAACTGACCGATGGCAAAAGTTTTAGGGTAAAATCTTTTTTTGTTAGCCCTGCGAATTTAGGTATATAAAATTCGAGTAATTAATCATTAATAAAACTTATTGTTATAAATCATTTTTTTATGAAGCTACAATTTTACTAAATAAACTTTTCTCGAAAATATCGTGCAACAATTTACGATATTTAAAACATACAACATAAATTAGGTTAAAAAAATAAAATTGTGATACGGTAGCAAAAAGCATCTGGTGATTAGGTAACTCTGAAGGAAATGGAGCTCAAGAATGAAGCATTGCAAACACTTTTCTTCTCATTGATGACTTATTTCGAATGTGCATTGATGGGTCGCGGGACTGTTTAAATTCAATGGGCAAAATAAAAAAAAATGTAAATAATTCCTATGAAAAAAGAATGACTAATGCAAGATCGAAATAAGGATGATTCGTAATTCAGGCAATCACATACAAAGTATTTAGAATAAAGGAATTAAGGATTAAACTGTCAATACAAAAATCAACGAACGACCGACCTAATAAAAAGAAGCCATGAACTCTACATATATAAATTCACCCAAATGTATTATAATTCGAAAGGAAAACTTTTGAATAAAGCCATTTTCTATATTCAGCAATTCTTACAAATCTAAAATTAAAGTAAAAAAGTAGTACGTTTTGGTGGCCAAATATTTAGATAAAATGCTATTTCCTATTAGAATATTGAGAAAATTATCAAGGTTTCAATTTACAAACGATAAAATAATTCCTTCAAATTCACAAAACAAATAATACTCGCAAATTGACAATTAAAGGAGATGCCAATTGTACGGTTTTTAAGCATAATAAAATTAAAAAAATAAAAATAAATTGGAGTTCATTTAAAATAGTGAACTCAGTATAATGAGTTAAATAATTACTATAGACAGAATTAATATTGCAATCAGCCATCTCATGAGATCTCGAATGCACTTATAATATTTAAAAATCTTGTCAAACATACTAATAAAATAATTTCAAAAATAATAAAAAAATTATGAATATTGTTAATAAATAATAAAATATGAAAATACCTAATATTTCTACATTCAAAAGGCTGTTATTTTACTTACAATATTAAGATCAACCGACGGTTTAGAGCTGGGAAATTTCCGGAAAAAATTCCGGAGGGCTAGGTAAATTTTTTTCGAAAAAATGAATGTGTCGGACAGAAAGCCAACACAATACCCTACAACATACTAAAAGATCTAGGCTCTACTAGAGATGCTCGAGACCCAAAATTTCCCGAGACTCGAGACCGAGACTTGATACCGAGACTCGAGACCGAGACTTGGTACCGAGACCGATACCGAGACCCCAAAAAAACCGAGAAAAGTCTCGAGTCGAGACCCGAGACTCTCGAGCATCTCTAGGCTCTACGATGCTTGCCCATGGAGGGAGGTGTACTTGAATTTGGAACAGCCAATTTTCTTAGTATTTACAGTGTAAAATGGCCTTTTTTACCGTACTCAAAATATAAGTATGCCGCCTTTGGCTGGGAGGCGTCGTAGAGTTTAGAACTTTTATTATGTTGTAGAGTATCGTGTTGGGTTCCTGTCCGGCATACTCATTTTTTTCTAAAAAATTTTTACAGTCTCTCCGGAATTTTTTCCGGAAATTTCCCCGTTTTGGCTGTGTTTTAGGGTTTCCGGATCTCCATAAAGGAGAAGTCTGATCAACTTGGGGCAATTACCTTTTTTGACCAATATCTAAAGCGTCGTAAATTGGAAATGCGGAATATAGGGGCGGGGATGTGGGAATGAGGATGTCCGGGTTCGGTATTGTTCTCACTCAAATTCAATTCGGACTCTTTCAAATTCAATACTCAATTCAAGTCGGGGGAATAATTGGAGAGAATACTTTTATTTTAAAGACACAAATTGGGAGAGAGCAATTCGTAAAAAAAACACGAATTAATACAACTCTACACACGAATGAATAAAGAGGATGTGGGGGGAACATTATCAGTGAGGGGGCAGGGGTCAGAGACAATCAATAAAGGGGACACACAGACACAATGGGAAAGACACACAAACAAATAAAATGACAACGAAAATGGGGGAGAGAGAAATTCAAAATATCGTCAAAGGGTCAGATTTAGGACAAAAGTTATATAATCATGAATTATTTCAGATTTTTATTCTGTCTACAAAAAAAAGTTTTTGTCATTTCAAAAAAGTGCCTTATAATTAATTAACAGCAAATTTGGTGTAAATTTCCGGTAAAAATTCATTAAAAAAATTTTTCTTCTACACTTTGTAATATTTTTTCTGTATCTTAATATTTATAGGCAAGGTATGTGTGATAAAAATTTCAGCTCGATTGGACCATGGGAAATAGATGAAGTGTCAAAAAAATTCGTGCCTTATAATTTCTTAACAGACTGTATCATAGGGTTTTTTTTACTTAATATTAATGCCGAACGAAATTTCAAGCAGTGACGCCGGGATCTCTTCCCGTTAAATGTAAATATATAAATAAAATTATTTAAAAGGAAAAGGCCGATCCACAGGAGATCGGATGTGATTCCTTGAAATGTTTATTTAAATTTAAAATTGATGAAAAAATAAAATTAAATTAACAACAGAAACACAAACCTAAATTCACAAAAAATTAATCATAAATATATTACTACACAAGTTTAATAATATCATCAATTTAAATAAATTAGTATTCGCATGTTGATTTTTACTAAAATAAACTCAAAAAAATCTAAAATAATAAGCTCAATTCATTTCAGCAGCCAAAAGTATAAAATTTCTTTTATTCATTTATTTAAAAAATAATTTTTAAATATGCTAACAAATTTTAAAAAATAAACAAATAACGGAATGGAATATCAATTTAAACAAATAATATCAAATAAAAAAGTTTGAATATGGGAGGAAACTCTCACCGGGAAACAGAAACCTGCATGGAACTAAAGCACAAGAATAACAGAGAAATATCACTTGCAAAAATTTACTTGCATTAGCAATTTTTGTAAAATATCATAACAACAAAGAAACAAGACTAAAAATTAATAACCGAGTGAAAAACAAAATTAATAATCACAAACAATAATTTTATTTTATACAAGTGCATACTTCTAATAAACAATTATTTATCATAACTGCAGACAGTAGGCATTAAGCCGAAGGAATAATGAACGAAACAAACATAAAAATTTAAAAATTTCTATTTCTATCTCTTCTGTCATACGGTCCTTAAAAATATAGAGTTCATTTCACAGTGGAAAGCAGTAGTTAAATAAGTTAAATAGAAGCAACTACTGTATAACAAAAACTTAATGTTGGCAACCATCCATTTACCATGATCTAAAAATTATTAAACATTTAAATATGAAAATACTTTATCTACATACATCAAAAAAGATGTTATAAATTAAGCAAAAAATTTAAATTATATGAAAAGTTTATTTCTTCATTTAGCCAAAATATGGGACCCAAACTGTTAGCATGTTGATTTCTACCAAAAAAAATAAAAAGAAATTTCTTAAAATAATTAGGCTAAATTAATTTCAGCAGCCAAAAAAATATAAAATTTTTCTTTTATTCATTTGTTAAAAAATAATTTAATAAAATGAGAGATCCAAACAAATAAGTGCAATATCAACAAAAAATAGATTTAATTCGCTCATCAAAATATAAAAAGACAATAAATTGGTTTTTAGCTAAATGCCGCAAACGTACCGCAACCTGACAACAATTGTGCTGTTCACTACAATTTTAATCAAATAAATACAATAAATATTTCTCATTTTATGACACTATAAAATAAAATAAGATTCGCGTAAAATCAATTTCAGATATGTATACCATCGAACATGGTGAAGAAATATTAAAAACGGTTTCTTTCAAAAAAATGTATAAAAGACAAGGCCAAATTTTCAAAAATGTGATAAATATTATTAAAGTCTATGAATAAATTAGCAGATTGCCAGAATTACAATGAAGTTATTAAAGGTAAAAATGGATAGGAACAAAAGACATCATAAGGAAAGAAAATGGAGCAATCTTATTAAAAATAACGAGAAAAAAGGCATAATTTAAACGCAGAGAAAGATTTCCTACTGAAAATTTATAAAAATTAAATTTTTAAAGCAAAAAAGAACAGTGTCATCGCGCACCAAAAACCAAAATATAGAAAAAACAAACAAAATTATTTTTAACCACTATTAATGTCACTATACGAAATTTTATATTCACACATCAGCCTAATAAATTTCTTTATAAATTTTAGATAGACAGAAATGAATAATCTTAGAAAAGAATTGGTCCACATGCGTCCATGAGCAAGCACGCTAAAAGAAGTTGTCTACTAACCGAAAACGGAAACGGTCCATTATTTTTTCAAAAAATAAAAATAAAGCTTAATGGTCCAAAATCGGGGAATATTTGTAAATTATTTCATCAGTTCTGATCCTTTTTTCTTGGCCACTCCTTATTTAAGTTAAATTCGTAATTAGGGACCTTTTTGAGAGATTAGGACCTTTTTATCCATTGAAGCCCTATGACCTTTTGTCCATTTTTGGCTGATAGAACCTTTTGTCTATTAGGTATAACTCCTCTAAATTTCAAAATTTTCCGTGACCACCAAACTTGCTTTCTCTAATATAGTTTTCAAATTTTTTCCTCACCTTAGTCATATTCATAAAAAATTTAGTAAATATTTTATTTCTTTGTTTCTTTATGCATCAATATTTTAAGAAAAAAATTTTTCCTTTAAAGTGGTACCAACAAAAAAAATTTTTTTGAAAAACCGAAACCGAAAACCGGGGGAAGACTAAAAAACCGAAACCGAAAACCGGGGGTCGGAAAACCGGCCTAACCGAAAACCGGGATCCCTGAAAAAACCGGCCGTGAACAACCCTAAAAATTGGAGAATTTGTACAGTGCTCCTTTTTTATTAAACTAATAGTATTTTCCGTACTATCTTCTTTTTGTTTCCAAAAAAATTTAGAATTTCTCATTTTATGGCTCAGCAAGGAACAGCCAACCCATCAGCGGTATGGTCTAGTGCCTAAATACAACGGTCCGGCCCGGCCCCAAGCGGCGGTTCCAATCCGTCAGCCTTCCGCCCCATTTTACACAAAATAACGAAAAAGGCTACATGTTGATCAGTTCATGAGGTCGTTGCACAATGCGTTCACGATTGTCAACGGAATTGACAGCAATTGCTTTCCATCATCATAAGTGAAATATGGAAAGCTAAAAATTATGAATTTTACTGAAAACATAATTGAAACAAATCAAATCAAACACAAGTAAAGGAAAATATTTACGAAAATTGCACAGTCAATCGTTCAACTTTTTTATTTATTGGGAGACATGGAGATAAAGGAAATAATTTATTTAAAGAACCATTAATTAAATATAAATTAAAATTTGATTTTAAATTTTTAAAAAACTAAAAATAAAACAGATAAAACCTAAAGAAATATAAAAAAGTAGCCGAAATAACCTTTATTTCGTGTAACTTAAGGGTTTTTCTAAAAAAAATCTTTAAAATTAATAAACTATGTACCGAAAAAAAATAAAGACATCGCGCAACAATTAACGATATTAAAAATATATACAATAAATTAGAATTCAAAAAAAATAAAATGGTCTAACGTACCATAAAACATCTGATCATTGGAGTCACGCCTAAGGAAAGGGAGCTAAAGAATGAACCACGAGGAAGAATGCAAAATGCCTTGCCAATGAAAATTTAGTGCCGATATGTCGTGCTGACTAATTTTTTGATTTTGCTCGAGAGGACAAAAACAACTTTTTAAATGTTGGTTTGATCTTGTATTTAAAAAAATGACTGAGTTTGAAATTAAAATTTTATTGTCTCTTTTAATATCATCTCAATCAAATAATACTACTTCAAAATTTTCCTGCTATTTTTACGTCAATTATTATTTGCCTTAATCAAATTATTTGCTAACATCCATTCCGACAAAATGTCTGAATATTATCAATGAGTTTTTGGACGTTAAAATTACCCGTTATGGATAGAACAAAAGCAGAAAAATGTATTTTGAATTAAATAAAAATTTAATTCTTTATGAAATTTTAAATTTGGCCAAGCTATAAAGTTAAAATTGCTGTCTTAAAATAATTATTATCTAAATGCATTTCAGCAGCCAAAAAGGATGAAATTTTTTCTTTTATTCATTATCTAAAACTAATTAATTAAAATAAAAATCCATAAGACTAATTGCAAATATTTTTGGAAACTGAAAATAAGTTTTATTGCGCTCAATAAATCAAAATATAGAAAGACAAATATAAATTAATTTTTAACAGAGTTTATGCCTCAAACTATGAAATGTGCAAATTCTTCATGCGGTCATAAAAGAAGAAAAATGCTGCTTTTTCTTTAAAAACGCATAAACTAATCTTATTTAAATGTTAACGAAAAAACATAAATAATGTAAATTTTTAACCACTATTCATGTCAATATACGAAATTTAATTATTAACACATCAGCCTAATAAATTTCTTTATAAATTATGAAGAGAAAGCACGCTAATAGAATGTTATTCAAAAAATTAAACAAAAAAAACTAGAAAAATTAATATGTAAGTTTTAAAGTTTTCAGATTAAAAGAAGTGTACTCGATACGGGAAAAAATTTTTGTTTTGCCAAAAAATAATTCTTCTTATTGTAAATAAACATTTGTTGAAAGCAATACTACAGCTTCACCAAGCAGAAGTGAGTATTGTGAAATCTCGTAAGATTTTTGAATGTTTATTCATAGAACTTATTAACCTTTTAAAACAACATCTAAATTAATAATGGAGTCAATTTACGAAAATAAATACATAAAATTAAAAAAACAAAAACGAATAAACAATAGATAAAAATACAGCGGAAATCTTTCGACTCATAATTCTAATAACTAATGTCCTTTTATATATTTAATATATACTTAAAATTGTCCTAGTTGAAACATTCTTATAATAAAAAATACATTGCAATTTAATTTAAAATGATGAAGATAAATATAAAATTAAAAACAGAAAAAAACTGAGCTCACAAAGATATTCAATATTTAGTGAGGAAATATTTCAAAAAAATCATATAATTAATAAACTCTGTACGGAAGTAAATAATAACATTATCAACATTAATTTTTCTACTTGGACATCGCGTAACAATTTACGATTTTTAAAATATAAAAACAACTAATTAAAAATAAAAAAAATAAATTGTGATAATATACCATAAAGTAAACAGGAAGCCATGAGTAAATGACGAAATTATAAAGTTTTTTTATAATAACATTAAGTTTATTAAAGAAGCAAACTTGTGAAAAAATATAAAGATAACATGGGCGAAATTCCTGATGCAATACAGTGTTTATGATAGACATAAAAGTATAAATAAACTTGTCATCGGGGTAACTCCGAAAGAGCGGGAACTCAAAACAAGAGTGAAAAAGAATTAAATTGAAAATAAGAATTGATGATCTACAGGTAATTAATTGCTGTTTATTAATAAGAAAAACGATACAGCCTACAAATTATAATTAAATTTAACCAAAAAGAAAATTTACAAAAAACCTTAAATATAATGACACTATATAGTTGTTAGCGAAATAATTTTCTCTTGAATGCATCTGAATTTTTTAACTTTAATGAAATAATAAAAGCAGAAAAATGGATTTTGAATTAAATAAAAAGTCAATTTCTTCCTCAAAATTTTAAATTTTGCCATGCTATGAAGTCAAAGCTGCTGTAATTTTTTAAAATTAATAATGAAATCAATTTGCAAAAAAATAAAGACATAAAATTGAAAATTCAAAGACGAATAAACAACATTATAATTCTAAATTCGAATAACTAATGTTACACTTCCATTTGTTTATTTAATTAATATTTAGAATCAACTAAACAATTGTGCAAAAACTATTAGTTCAAAATAAATAAATTAGGATTTCAAAATATAGTCTGCAAAGGAAGGGCAAAACCATTTAAAAATTATTTTATCTTAAATTCTAAAAATTATCCTTCTACACAAAAAGAAAACAATAATTCCAATTTAATTTTTCATAATTATAAACTTGAACATACACCAAAATTGCAAAGAAAAATTTTGCCAATCAAAAAAGCAATAAACATTAGAATGGATATGGAATAAATTATGTTAGAAATGTGGACGAGTCTACATTTAATAAAGATGATTGAAAAATTATTTTCAAAATTAATTAATAAACTATGTACAAAGTAAAAAATATCATTATCATTATTTTTTGGAAGAAATCGCGCAAAAATTACGATATTAAAATATACAATAATAAATTAGAATTTAAAAAATAAAATAGTCTACCGTTCCATAAAACACCTGCAGATCTTTGGAGTCACGCCTAAGGAAAGGGATCTCTCAAGGAAAGAATCACGGCAGACCACTTCATCTTCTCACTTATGACTTTGTTGTGTGTACATTGTGTAATGCGAAGAATGCTGCCTGAATTCTTGACCGTCGTATAAAAAATTGCAAATGATAATTATGAAAAAAGAATCATTGACACTATATCGAAATAAAAATTCTCATATTTTATCCAATCACATAACCACTCCTCCCTCTAATGAATTGACAACTCCTGTAACAAGGGGCGAGTGGGTGTGCGCCGCCGAGTTATCAAGCGACGAAGATACCGAATAGAAAGCAAAGTTAACAAAAAAGACGAAAAAATGGCAACAAGTTCAAGCAGTACAACAACAAAACATCAAAGAATGATTGACACGAGATCGAAATAAATTTGATATCTTTTAGCTTTTAATAAAATTATGAGATTATGAAATTATATCCATAGCGAATGACTAAAGCGCTTATTCTAAGTCAGCATCGCATAATATAAAGGCTAATCTCTATAAAATAAAAAACCAGAGTTTTAAACAAAAAATAATGCAAAATATAATTTTGGAACCATGAAGATTGTTTTATTAATTTAAATAGATCATTCAATTATTTATCACCACATCTTTCTTTGGTGCCTAATTTATGAAGTCTGAATTTAAATACTCTTTTACTCAAGCGCCAATGGAAAATTAAAATTATTTTATTCGATTAAATAATTGGCAACGGAATTTATATCTAAAATTAAATCTTTTTTTACGGAAATATTTATTGTTAATTATGCCTGGGGCGACCCTTGTCCCATACTCAAAAAAATTATTGGAAAAGATCTAAAAATGGACTTTAAATAATTCAATGAAAAATCAAATAACGCATAAACAATGAAAAAATAACTAACATATCGTAAATTTTTCTTATTAATAAATCATAAAAGGAACTAAATTAAAAATACAATAAAAGCATTCCAATTTAATAGTAAAAATGGTATGGTTTGTGTGGGTTCGAATCCCCCTTATTGAAAAATTATTTTTAAGAATTTACCCTCAATTTTGGAGGGAAATAAATACTTAATATTGAATTTCTTTCATATGTAAGCATATCTTTTTGACTTTTTAAATATTTTGGATGTACTTCATATACCTACATAAAATTTATTTTTAAAATTGGAAGGCATAAAGATTAGGGGCCTTTTTATAACAAATTTTCATAAGAACCCTGCTAAATTCTCAAAATCTTCCCGGCTGCGCCTATCGGCACCGCCTACCCCTCCACATAATTTATAATGTTTTTTAAATAAAATGAAAATTTCAAGGACAATTATTACGTTTTTTTGTGCAATTTTGTGCTAATTTTATTCAACAAATTCGCTAAAAATGTCAAAATTTTCCCATCGGCGCCTATCGGCACCGATGGACCCCCTCCCCATTCTCCACTTTCTTAATCGAACAACTACTAATTTGCATTTGTGGCTTATATTGTGACCGGGACGGTCAATTGTGGGGGGGGGAGGCGTTGCTGATGAATGCAATTGTTTGATTTATACCTGGGGGCGACCCTTTGTCTCATACTCAAAAAAATTATTGAAAAAGATCTAAAAATTGACTTTTATAATTTCAATGAAAAAGCACTAAATTAAAATATACAATAAAAGCATTCCAATTTAATAGGAAAAATTTGATTTAAAAGAACTGCCATAAAACATAATTGGAATCATATTCATGATACTTCTTTCTCGCCTCTGACCAACTATCAAGATCAATGAGCTTCGAGAACAAAAGATGATAAAAGAGTTACAAAGACACAAAATTGAACAAAAACACCATTTGCGAAATAAACCAAAGGAATAAAAGTGAATAAATTTCTTAAATAAAAAATTAAAGTAAGTTCTCTGAAAATAAATTACAGAAGTAAATAAAAAGGCTTAAATTTTATTTCGAATATCTAAATGAAATCAGTAAAAATCAAAACTTTGGGAATCCCGGAGTGATTCACTGCTGATGTAGCACTTATTTTATCAGAAAATTCAGATAAGAAATACTTTTTATCCATATTATAAACATTTAGTTCCAGACAGTATATTTGCACCATAATTGCATTGATTTCACGCCAAGAAAATATATAGCATTTAAGTCGTCGCGGGATTGGTCCCGACAGGCAGACTCAAAAAAAGTAATCTTAATAAAAAAAATTTTAATCGTCCAGTTTAGTAAAATTAGGAAAAAAAATAATGAAAGAAAACGCATCGGTAATTCTCTACCTAACAAAAATAATATACAATAATCACTGATAAGAAATACTAATTAATTTTCTCATATAATTGAAATAAAGCATCAAAAAATACATAAATTATAATACATGTATAAAGACAAATTTAATAAAATAAAAGATAATGATCCGGGCTAAAGACTTTGAAATGACTAAGCACTTTTATGGGTAAAAAGTCGGAAGGGTACAAAAGCTACAAACAATAACAAGTGACGAAGCATTTTGGTGGTTGTGATAATCACTGCATTTTTTTCAGGGTGCACACCAATCTGGGTGGTACTTACTACGGCAATAATGCAGTTTGTCGAGTGCTGCTTGTGGTGCGCACACACGTCAAATAATGGGAGGCACAAAATTAAGGAATTTCAATAATTAATTTTAAGCCACTTGACTTAATTTTCAAAATAATAGATGCAAAAATATGAAAGTGAAAACAATTTCTCTTCCTAAAATTTATAAAGATACGATTTTGAATTTCTCTCTATATTAAAATGGCTGCAACAAATGCATCAAGCAGAGATTGTCGAGCTGAAGTTCAGACACGCTGTATCAAAGTGAATTTATAAAAAATTATATATTTGAAGTTGACCAAATAATAAACTTCATATAAAAAATCAGTAGATTTCTGTTTGAAATGATTGAATAATGAATGGTTATTTTGTCATAAATTACAGTTTCAACTATAAAAGGCAATAAAATTTTGCTTGACCATCTTGTGGTTTATAGTTTCTTCAGCATTTAACAGCAGGGAGACAAAAAGCCAGATTTAAATTATAAAAAAAAAATAAAATAAAATGTCATGATAAAAGTAAATGGTAACGTTAAAATGATAAAGTCTAAATTCAAAAATTAAAATGAATATTAAAAGAGGTTAAGGTGAAATAAATTATTATATTTTCCAACAAATTTATCGTTTGGTGAGAATCTAAATGATGATATGCCCTAGACAAGAAACCACTCAAAAATGCTACTTATTCTGTATTTCCAAAATTTATGTAAATAAAATTCATACAATGGGGAAAAGTTCAAAACCAAATTTGTCCTTTGTTGAACGTTGAATTATAAAAAAAAACAATAAAATGTCATGAATAAAAGTTCAGTAATCATCGCCAACAAAATATGGCGATCCTGACAGGAAAAAATAGCCCTGCACAATTGCCACCAAAAATATTGTTTTGTATACCGTTTGATAAAATATAAGAATTTAAATTGTTATAATGTTAAAACTAAAAATATTCTTGACAATAATATTTATATTAAAAAATTTTTTTAAATAAATTTGTGTATATAACATAACTTGAACATAAAAATGCAAATTATTTAATCTTAAATAGGTAAAAGCGCTAAAAAATTAAGAAAGAAACTATTTTCAAGTACAATAAATGAGCAGTCTGAACGTCTCAGTAAAGAATTGTTGGCGCAAATAGACCTCATGAGCAAACAAGAAGACATCGCAGACGACATGAATGATGGACTATTTTTGTGTCCATTAAAAATATTTACTTTAATTAAAAATGTTCAAATACTATATTTTCAATTAAAGGTTAATACCAATTAGAAAGTTATAATAAATAATTTTATGTAATTCTATTTATGGGAAAATAAATAAATTTGAAAAAATGAGCAACACTATGCCCCAAATGCCCACAGAACAATCACAATTTCCACCACAGATATAAATTAATAAAAAATTAAATACGAAGAAATGCGAAACAATGCTGGGATATAGAAAATTCCTAAATAATCATTAAAATGAACAAATGTCAAAAAGCTGAAATTTATTTTTAATAAATATTCGATGCCTTTGGTCAATTCGTATTAAATCATAAACGTCACGATGTGCTTTGAGCTGAGTCAGCAGACTCAGCCCATAAAAAACTTTGTTGGAAAGCTATACAGAAAAAATATAAAAAGGAAAAAATACTTAGTTAAAACTCTAAAAACCAAAAAAAAATTTTTGCAAGCCTTTTCACGAAATTTTATTTAAATATTATTTAAATGTGTTATAATAAACATCAAGGTAAATAAATATTTTAAAAATTGAAACCGCTTACAAATAAAATGAAGAAAGTAAAAAAAAAACCAATAATTTATTATTTAAATCTACAGACACCTTAAAAAGCAAAAAATGTTTAATCAAAATATATTATTTCCGTTACCTTGATATAAAAAAATTTAAAGTATTAATGAGCAATATACCTGCAGAACTTCATTCATCAATGTCTCTAATCGTGTTAAAAACGATATTAAGTGGAAACCAATACCCTAAAAATTGTCTCAAATATTATATTATTCAGAAAACGGCCATAATCAAAACTTAAAAAACTCAAATTCAGTAGTGAAAACGAAACGCTTTAAATACAAAGATAAAAAAATAAACACCGAAACTGCATCTGAAATAGCTAAGAATAAATTAATTAATACGAGGAAGATTAAAGAATTTTAAATCCAATTATTTTCATAAAAAAGGTGTTTCAACTAACGATTACTATAAAAATCGACGCCTTCTCGTATAAATAATGTCCACAATACGGCATATTTACTATAAAAAATTCTGACAATATCTAATGAAACCGTTGACAAGTACTCCGTTAATATAGGTAATATATCAAGTTCCACTATATTTCAATATACATATCAAGAATCTTTTTTAACAAAATCGAACTTGGGCAGAAACGTAAAAATATAGAGAAAAAATTAATGAAAGCAAATAAAAATTTTTACTATCAGTTTACCAAAAAGAGTAAAAAAGTAAGTAGATGTGCGCAGGCCAATTTGCACTGAATGTTGGAGCAGAGGTGCGGAGACCCACTTCGACGAAGCTTGCTACGGCACGCATTCCATGTGCACGCTGTGTTATTAAATTATAAGAAAAAGCTTAAAATGATTAAAAACCGTTAAATAAACAAAATTGAAAAAAATAAAAAGATTCTAACAAAGATATTAAAAATCCACGTAAAAAAATCTTATCGCATTCTGTAAAAAATTCTTTTCTTAACCTACATTAATATAAGTCAATAACAACGATTACTTTGCTTATTATTAATAAAGAAAAAAACCTGCCAAAAAGGTATTAATGCTTGTATTAAAAAAAACTAAAGATAATGTATGCTATTATATGCTAGAAAATTCTTAAAAATAAATCGAGCTGTTAGTTGTTTGTATAAATAGAAAAGTAGCTTTTAAAATTAAACAATTTACATTTTGAATTAATTCAGCATACTTGTAGCGGGAAGCTTCATCCCCCTTTTTTTCCTCTCGTCGTTTAAGTTTTGTGTTAATTGAATAAAAAGGCTGGAAACGAAAGCGTCAAAAAAAACCGACAGCGGCTGGACTCTGTTACAAGATCATAATGTGAAAAACTTTAACATTTATAAAGCTAAAGAACTTATTGATGAATCGAAAAATTGAGATTGATTTTAAGATTTTTGTCAAATGATTAATAGAACGATTATTTTAAAAATTTATATATAATGTTTTAACTTACTTGAATGAAAAAAGGTTTATAAAGCCAAAATAAAACTAGCTGGTTAT
This sequence comes from Heterodera carotae, assembly GCA_024500135.1. Lineage (NCBI taxonomy): Eukaryota > Metazoa > Nematoda > Chromadorea > Rhabditida > Heteroderidae > Heterodera > Heterodera carotae. The sequence goes on along the minus strand of JAKKIK010000565.1, from coordinate 2,161 downwards.
TTTTATTTGTAAAGTTATCTAACTAGGTGGTCGTACATAAATAGTATAATCAGGTATACATATTAAATCTTTTAATTATAATTTTAGGAATTAATAGGGAGTTAAAAAGAGAGGAATGTTAAAGTCAGCAAAATATATTGGTTGGAATGTTATAATCAAAATTAATCATTTCTATAATTTACTATAAAAATAAACCACGCTAAATTAAAAAGTAACCAATCTTTCGTAAAAGTGGCTCGCCGCGCATTATTTCGTAGAATTGACCGTTTCATTAAAATAAAAGTCTGATCAAAGTTATTCGCGCTTCCCAGAGACACTGAGTTGCTTTTCATGAAGCTTATTTCTATGCACTCTTTAAACAAAAGAAAAACCTTATGGGCTAAGTATGTTTATGTTGAAGAGAGTGTAGAATTTATGGCAGAACTTCCTTCAAATCGAGAAAATGATTTTTATGCATAACTATTTTATTGTTTTTACATTAAAAACAATGCTAAATCTAAATTGAAATAGTTTATTTACATAATATTCAAAAAAAACAGCTACTTGTTAGCTGAAAAAGTTTTAAATTTAAACCAACTATTTTTCAATTTTGAATATAAAAAACATTTGAAAAAATAAAGTAAAAAGGTACCAAAATAAAATCCCAAAAAAAAATACTGAATTCGCCGAACCCAATGAATTATGTAAACAATTATATTTGACTCAACGCAGTTATCTCGGAAAAAAACGACATCAAAAACACTAAATGTTATGATTAAGCAGTACTTGGAAAAGCGATTAAATAAAAATTATGTTTATAAATAGGGTAGAGAGTAATCGGTTAACCGAACCGAAACCAAAACGGAAAACCGGTTTTTTTGGCCATAAACCGAAACCGTAAACCGGGTGTCCGAGAACCGGGGTCCCAAACCGGTCGGTTTTGGTTTGAAAAAATAGACCCCTACCGTTGGGATTTTTTTGGATAAATAAATGTAAATGCAAGATAATTTTAATTACTAAAATCATTTTCAGTATACAAATGGCCGAGTGGTTTGTGCTTAGGTTCTATAAGAATATTCTTTTCTGGTTCTATTCCGTGATATAAAAAATATTTAAAAACTTTTATTTTTTACTTCATTTAAATTCAAAGAAAAATTTTCACATTCTTTTCGATTCAAAAATTAGGGATGCACATTTAGAAATATTTTTTATGGTCTCTATAACAATTTGTTCTTAATTTTTCAACTAAAAATACAAAACAAAATCTAGAGAATTTTATATATAATATTCAAAAAGATTTTGAATTTTAATTGAGCCAAAATGTCACTTTTTAGAGCAGAAATTTTTCATTTTGAGTAAAAAATCGATGTTCAGGAGTTTATTTTTTAAAATTTAGGGCATTGAATTTTTCGTCAGATCTTACAAATGATTTTTTTTTGCTTATTTTCGAATATTCTTCTTAAGAGTTTGCTTACCTATTTTAAAATATTTCCTGTGGTACCTGACGGCAATAATAGATGTTTTTTGATGCTTTTTTAAGCACCCATTTAGTTCGGCAGGTTAAAAATTGCCTATTAAATGTACCAAACGAATTTTTTTTCGATATAAGGCCTTAAACCGGTTTCGGTTTCAAATCCAAACACCAATGTTGGGACATCTTGGTAACAAGAGCAGAATATTGAATACAAAAAATAAACCAGTTGGACGATACATAGATGGAACTACGCGTGAGCTTGTATTAAAAGTAACTAAAGATAACTTATGCGATTATATGCTAGAAAATTCTGTAAAAATAAATCGAGCTGTTTTGTTTATATTAAATAAAAAAGTAACTTTTAAAATTAAACAATTGACATTTGAATTAATTCAGCATACTTGTAGCGGGAAGGCTCATGCAAACATAATGAAAATATTTTTTGGAAAGATTTGAACGAAATTCATTGTCAAGAATATTCCTGCTCGAATAACAGGGCAGGACAAAAGAGGGCTTTTTATGATTTCTGAATTATCGACAAATTTAGTATGTTTCGAAATCACAGTTTCATTACTGGTCATTTTGCTAAATTGTTTTTTTATTATTTTCCTACTTTTCTATTTTTTACTTCGGTTTACATGTCCGCTTGGTCTATCTTTATTAGTCTGTTGACTTGCCCGTTTGAAGATTCAGTAGGTATTTTTTGTA
>JAKKIK010000564.1:0-28006 GCA_024500135.1 Heterodera carotae | reverse complement strand
AAAATTAATACTTTTAGAAAAGTAAGGCAAAATTCAAGAAATTTTTTAAGAATTATCGATTTTATTGATTGAAAAAATTCCGGATTCCGGACTTTTTTTGGGGGGTCCGGAATTCCGGATTCCGGACTTTCATTTTTGCCATCCGGTTTCATCCCTGGTATGGATGCTGCGAATTATCATTTATGTTCAAAAAGGGCAATTGAGAGCAAATAGTACATATTGTTAAAAAAAAGATATGGTTGCTCAAATTCAGAAATAATTTGATGTAAATTTTAACATATTCAAATATAAATAATTATTTTAAATGTAAATAAAAAATTACAAATATTAACGCGCTTATGGTATCCAATGGAAATCATCTAAAATATAAAATTTAAGCGGAGAATGGGAAAAAGGAATATGAATTTAAACTTATTATAGCTAGTAATAAATAAAATAAACAATTAATTCTGTTTTGAAAAACCGAACTATAAACATCCAATTGTAAACCTTTGCATATATTTGATTAAATTATATAAAATGAATACTTTTCAGTGTGTCAATAATCTTTTATGCTTATTTATGTTCATATGTTATAAAAATAACCAAAAACAATTAAAAAGCGACCAATTTATTAAAACTTAAAAGTAAAAATTCACTTAGAGCAAAATAGATGATCTTTTTTAGTTCAAGAATTATTGAGGTAATAAATGGGCTATTTTAAAGACAATGAATTGAATTAAGTGTTCTTAAAAAGTAATCAATTAAATATAGATCACCGAAGGAGGATAGTTTTTTCTGTATTATAATCACTTAAAATAAAAAAAAATCTTTAAAATGATCAACATTCAATCAAAAAAATTTGGCAATTTGTTGGAATCACCCCTTTTGTTGGTGGTCAGTCCATTTATTTAAAAATTATCAATTATTGATCCGATCATTCGACTGCCACAGCTCAAATCGCACTGCTACGGGTAGACTAAAATTTTAATTAAAATTAATTTACATTTACTATTATTACTTGCACCGAAAAAATCAAATGAAAGCAAGAAAAAATATGGTGCCAGGGTACCCTTGCAAAATAAAATCAGTGAAATTGGTGATCATGATTCATACAAAGAATCGGTTTCGAATAATGGTCGGGTCTGATGCAAAAGCCAGGGCATGAACAATTTTAAGCGGGGTACACGAAATATCAAGAAAGTACGAAAAGGGCAACACCGAATTGCTCGACACCAAGAAACAGCAATAAAGATGAGGGTGCTAACTTATGAAAGAATTTGATGTAATTTTTGTAACATATTTAAATACAAATTTTTATATTTAAAATGCAAATAAAAGGTAATAAATATTAACGCTCAGATCACTACTACTGAAGTGATCATTATGAAATAAGAACATAAAAAACAAGAATGGAGAAAAAAATGGCTGCAGTGCAGAGTAAGAGGACATTTAAAATAAAATTCAGCGGAGAGTGTGAAAAAGAAATTCGTAGTTCAAGTCATAAATATAAAATAAAATAAACAATAATTACATATTTTTTGCAATTCAAACTATATTTCAAAAAGAAATTTATCTGCCGCGAATAAGGCCAAATGAGTTTGCGATATCACAGAGCTCAGCCCAAACTCGATCAGCAATCATTGTTATGAGACAGGCAAAAATAGGGTTTCTTCTTTTTTGGTCAACATTTACCAAATTTTAATTTTTTGTTTCAATCACGGCCTGGAAGGCACTATGCCCAAAGTTCGGCGTCGGCGCTAATTTTTTTTTTTTTTGAGTTAAGCAGACTCAATATTAACGACGTCTCCCGCCGGTGCCATCGTCTGTTCAACAACAACAACGTCATCAGCAAGGATAAAAAAAAACTGCAGAAAATTCCTCACAAATTTTCACAATTTTTTTGAGGACAATCCAAAAAAAAATTCACCTATCATTGAAGGTGTACATGCGATCATCCATAATCCGATTGTTGTTGTCTTAGTGTTTGTTGTTGCTGGTGTTGGAGCCCGGCAATGCCTTCGACGGTCATAATCATAAATTTTGTAATAAATGAATTAAGAACCCTCAGCACTTGTGGAAATGTCAAAATTTCGCACGAAATATTGTAAAAATTCTAAAAAATAGATGGATTTTTTTTATAATAGCAAATTAGAAAAAAACAATCCCATTTGTTAAAAATACTCAAAATGTGATTTTGTAAGTTATGTATGTATATTTCTCTACTTTTTTTGTTCGAATTATGGTCCGGGATTGGACAAAATGAAAGCCGGGTTCAGTAACCCAAAACATTTTCAGCGAATATTTTAATGGCTTTATCTTCTTTCTATATATGTTTCGTCACTTATTTTCTTCAAATTTAAAAATTTTTTTAATCCAATGAAATTTTGAAATAAAATTCACTGCTTTGCTATGCGTAGTAGTATCGGATGTGTTGATCACGAATCTGAGCTCGGAAATTCATTGATTTTGTCTAAGATTTTTTTAAGGATTTTTCATCAAGTATTGATTTTTTAAATATATTTTTACCACATAACCGAAAAAAATAATGAAATTTGAAGTGAAAACTTAAATAAAAATTATCTTTTTCATTTTCTGTCATCAGTCAGTTGCTTTACCATTTTAATACATTTCTAAGCCCATTTTATGCACACAAATTGCCCCAAGCAATAAAAAGGACGCGATGAACGGCGGGACGGACACTTTTTTCCTTCCAAATTCCATTCGTTGCTTACCTATATTCATTCATTTATTCATTTCACCTAAAAAGTAAATCGATGCCACCCACACCCCGCACATCTACAAATGTCATCAGTTGGACTTATTAATAATTTACTGAATCAACTTAAAAAAAAATAAATTAATTATAATTAGGGCTGGGATATTTATGTAAATTCATTTTTTTGGATCTACTTAGTCTAATAGGTAAGAGAAACAACTTTTTTTATAATTGATCTCCATAAATATCAATTTTTGGCTCTATTAAAATTCAAAAAATTGTATTTTTATTAGATTATTAAAAGAAATTGCAATTACAGTAAAACTAATTTGGACCCCTAATTTTCGAATTTTCTACGTTCAGTTACTATATTTTCATATTTTGGTAAATTTTCTTAAATATTTGGCAAATTTTTTACATATTTATGTAAATGTTTTAGCCAATTTTTTCTAAATAAAATCACAGACATAATAATGAGTCATTTAGAAATACAAAGTCGCCGAAAATTGTTAAACGAAGATTTCTAGGGACGGAAGTTTATTGAAAATCCATAATTGAATTAAATGTAAATCACTTTTTTAGCTTGGCTCGAAACATCAGATTTTCAAAGCTATATATTTCATATTTTGGCATTTTGAAAAAATCCTAAGTCAATGCAAAAACATAAACATCAAACACATTAGCAGACGCAACAGCAAAATGCATAGAAATTATTTGAAGCAATTATTGAAATTGCTGAATTTCAAAATCAAAAATTTAATTCAACTGAACGTAACATGTGAAAAATTGGAACAATTTACCTAAAAATATACTACGCAATATTTATTTTTATGGAAGAATCTGAACGCCTTTTGACATCAGAATGAACGTGATACGGACACTTTAAAAGAAGAAACTTTAAAATCGTTGCTTAAATTAGTCTTGTAGCTTAAATTAGTATGAATTATAATAGCATTCACACTGGAATATTCGGCATTAAAATAAACATTAAATATTATTATAATTAAAAATTAAATTTTGTAAAAATAAAAACCTAATTCATAAAGGAACAAACATGCTTGGCAGTTTTTCTTTATGTTATTATAATAAAAATTGAATAAATAAATAAATGGAATTACGTCCTACGACAGTGCATGAAGCACTACTAAACAAACCGATATATAATAAAGAGCAACTTGATTAAAAGTTTACTAAACAAGTCTAAGTCCTGGCAGCAAAAATCAAGACGGAACCAGAGCACTTTATACCAAAACAATAACCATAAATAATCTGCAAAAAATAACAATTCTGTAAGCAAAAAATTTTATACCTATTTTAGTCAAAAAAAAAGCAATCGATTATTGTAATATCAGTTATCACAAAGTGTTTTGTGATTGACAAGGTTAATAAAATCATTAAAATCAAGAATTATTCTTTAAAAATACAACCATACTTGGATTTCGAGAGCTTGATAATAAAGGAAGACCAGAGATCACCCTCGATTTTGGGGTGAAAATAAAAATATACAAAATTTACTTAATGATATACTATAATTTCGTCATTTTAAGGCTGAATTTGTATTTAACTATATAGAAACATCTTTTCTTTACAAAATATAACAAAATTGAATTGAAAGCTCTTAAATAATTCGTTTATTTAACGATGCTTTGAAATGCCCACACTGTTATTAAGAGCAAAATTTAAAAAAATTATAATACACGAACAAAATTAAGAAACAGGCAATTAATTTTAAAATATTAGTAAGGACATGTTCAAAATATATTACATCATTCATTTATAATCAGCAGCATAAAATGATTAAAACAAATAATTAAATATATTATGTATTATTATTAGAAAAAACTCAAATATTAAAATGTCCAGAATTGCAAAATAAACTTAACTAAAATTAAAAAGATTGTCATCAAAAAAAAAAACTAAGAATAAAATAAAGGAGCAAACATTTAAACTATTTTATAAAAATCAATTTCAACAAAAATTGAATTGCCACATCCGAGGAATAAGATAAATGTTTGATTATTAATAAAAATTACGAATCCGATGTTGGTTTTGGTGTCCCAGTGCTGACACTTGGTTATTTATCGGTAGGCCCGTTGCCAGTTGAGCATGAATTTACAATACATACTTTCAGTGATAAAACCCAAAAATAATGATTTTATCAAAAAGAGTTAATTTACAAAAAGCCTTGCCGTAGATTGAATGCAGGGTGTAATTTTCTACTTAATTTTTATTCGACACAAAAACATCATATATAATTTTGCGAAATGACAAAATCTGCATATCTAAAATAATTGAAAAGTTTTTTTATTTGTTCCATCCTTTAAGTGATCCTAAAGTGCATACGACTTGCTACAACATAGAAAACTTTGTGACCAGACAAGGGAGTTGGTGTTTTTTAACCCAAAGAACAACCGGGATCATGTAATTTAAAAATACAAATTGTTAAACCCTAAACAATCACTTAGGTAAGCGTCAACGTGCGGAGCGGGTCTTGCGCAAGATGTTAAAATTTATTTTTTGGTAAAAAGTAAATAAATTGAAATTAAAAGAATAACGTAAAATTTTGAATAAAAAAAATACACTAATTTTCACTTTACGCAAATAAATCTCATTTTGGGGTTATTATTGTACTTATCGTATAAATATATTTTTGTAAGCTATGGCTTAATCGCTAAATGAGTGCATATGTGCGTGTAGCGCATATAATTCCTCTTATGTGCGATTCGCTCTTTGTAATTTAAATACCCATAAAAAATTAGAAAGAATTCCTAAATAAAATTCATAAAATTTATGGATTTAAAATCAGCATATAAACAAAGCCCAGAATCATTGATTATTCAGGAAAAGAATAATCAAATTAATAAATCAGGGTGTTAATTAATTTTTCTGTTAAAAACAAATTATTGATTGAGTAAAATATAATTTTTTATGAAGCAAAACAAGTAACAAATAAAAATAACAATTGAGATAAAAAAACTCCAAAATGGCATTGTCCGTTCCGCTGTTGATCGCGTAAAAACAAAAGCAAACACCGGAATTAAGCAATAAACAATGGAAAATATTCCGACATATTCTGATGTCGTAATTTTAAATCCTCTAAAGTTTGACTAAATATTAATTTTTTTGTATTATTATTTATTTGAGGTGGGTGTCAAACTAAACAGATTAAAACAGAACTAAATTCATAGTAATAAAAATAAATTATTCAATGTTATTTCAAAGTAAAATGCTGTGTCACTATTTTGCTAGTCCAGAAGCCATATCTTGTTATATAAAAGAATAAAATTCTACAAGAACGTCTTTAAATGAGCAGCTGATATAAATAACTCCTTTCTGCATAGACAATTTTTCATTAATTAATGATAGTTGTAAACAATATTCATTAAAGTGGCAAAATTGATAATAATTTATAATGCTACAAAAAAAAAGCAAAAAATTATTATTATATAAGGCTAACGAAGACAGTCTAATACTTTGAAACTCGTTTCTCCGTATCGCCTGGTCTTGTTAAAACATATAATAATAATAATTAACAACCAATAAGCTATTTATAAAAAGATAATTATGAAATTCCGTATGAATCAAACCTAAAAAAATACAATTTCCAAGGAATATTTGCGGCATTATTTAAATTATAATTGCGGAAATTAGTGTTAAACAAATAATATTCAATATATTTGCGAAAAATAAGCGCAGGCATCAAATAATTTTTATTCAATTGCTTTGCATTGTATATTAAATTACCTATATGTTTTACTCAAAATGCACTTGTGTCGAGATTATCATAAAACAACATCTTAATTAAAAAATAAAACTTTCAGCATAAACATTAAATTAAAATGGTAGTAAATAAAAATTTCTTAATACAATATATAAATATTAGTTTTTTATTTAAATAATAAATGCATTAAATTTCTGCTCTTGACGAGTGAAAGTTGCCAAGTCGCTAATTGTTTATTAAATTTTGCAATATTTAAAAATTTATCTTTTCAAAAACCTATTTGAAAAATAAAAATTTTAAGATATATATCTAATTTTTCGTTGCTCTTCAATACTCAAACCAAACATACGTAAATAAATTTATTACCAAGGACTCATCTCTGTCTCTACTATTAAAAAAAGTTTGCCTCAAATTTAATAATAGTTTATTGAATCCAAAGCGTTACAAATATCAAAAAACAACATTTGCAGAGAAACGTTAAAAAAGGCTACGCGTGCCGCTTAAACGATCAATTTCTATCTGCGCCGCCGGGGTCATGTTAAAAAGTAATCACTAATGGCAACCCGTCTTTCGTATGTCATCCTTTTGAGCACCAAAAAGAGGAAAATTTTATATGTTATTTCTCATGCCAATCATTTGAATATTAAGACCAAATAAAGATGGAAAATTACAAGTAAAATAACAATCAGATTTTACATGTCGAAAAATTAAAAAAAGAAAAATCATAAAAAATTAATTTGTATGACATATTTAGTTCGATAAGATATATAAAATTATTTAATGTTAGAGTCAAACACCTTTATTTTTTTAGTTTAAGAAAAGGCCTTTTTCTAATTGCAATTTTTCCGGAGAACTGTAGAGATCACTAAATGCTACAATATTTACTTATAAAATACAATTAAATCAATAATCTTTAAAATATCGCATAAAAGTGAAAATGGTTATGAACACATTTTCATAGTCTAACAATTTTTTACAAATAGATTTAATGCACATTAAACCATTTAAACATTTTTTCATATTATGCGATTTCAGAAATCGAAAACCCACATTTGAAAGAAACCTTTAAATCGAATTTTCTTCGACATTTTCCATGCTATAAATATTCAAGCCTAGAATGATTATATTTTGATGGTAAAGAAAGGTTAATTAAGTAAAATAAAAAATTTAAAAGTCGTTACTCAATCAAAATTTTCCACTTTAAATTTTAATAGAATCTCAAACTTCAAATTTCTTCAATAAAAAAGTCTGCAAATTTTATAAATTCACCATCACAATGAACAATGACAACATTTCCATCGAATAAACTCGAAGACCCCGAGACAAATATAGAAAAAAAAAAAATAAATGAATAATATAAAACAAACTACCTATATATAGTTAACCAAAGCTGAATTCACAAAGGTATAAGATTTACAGTGTTCCACATGAAAGCCAAAGCAAAAATTCGGCCTAGAAAAATGCAAAAACGATTCTTGTGAGCCTTATGTTATTGAATACGCGGGATCGGACGATAAACTGTGAGTAATCTTCAAAAAATAAAAATTTTCAAAAAGAGATTTATGTGATTTCAAGTACTTGACAGATTTATTAATCATTAACTTGGTTCTGCATAATGACCCAAAGAATAAAGAAACCTAAAAGAAAATTTAATTTAATAAACATGTAGAAATCGCTTTAAAACTTGGTATATTATATTAATTAATAGATAAATAACATTGGGTAAATAAAAAATAACAATAAATTAAGAGAATTAATTTAAAAACAATAATCAAGCCGCACAAAATTATTTTTATTCATTGAATTGTGTAAATCGGATATTGGGAAGAGATCAAGAGCTGAGCACAAAAATAAACTTTACTTTGAACTTTCTATAATACAAAAAATTAATTCGGACTTTTTCTACCACAACAAAAATGTCCTAACGAGTTGGATGATGAAAATAAAGAAACGAATTTCAGTAATTTAAATTTAACTACAAGTTGAAAAATCCTTTCTTACTTTGCAAAACATTCAACACTTAATCTATAATAATATATGTCATGAGAACGACTATCTGCTTATTCATAAAGAAAATTTATTGATTCAAATAATTTTCCAAGTGTGAAATTAGAACTTGGGCATTTCATTGCAATTTTGAAGCTAGTTTTTTTTAAATTCGCCTTAAATTGTAAAAGTTAACGTTTTCCAAAAATATTCGGTAATTGAGAAAAGGTTGAAAACTTTCAAGTCAACTATAAAATAAATTTCAAAAAAAATTTCTCAATTAAATGTTAATGGCAGATAGAAAGTTTGTTTGTTAACAAATAAATAATTTTATTTTACAAAAATACATTCTTTTTTTAAATAATTTTATCTGCCTCTAATTTTTGGAAGGAGCAATGAATGGGGTGAGGTGATGACCAAAAAAATAACGAAAGGAAAATAAAAAAAACAATTAGTAAAACAAATAAATTGTGTGTATAATATTAATGTTTTGAAATAAATAATTTCACCAAAAATAATTGTATATATAATCCATTGTATGGGAAAAAATAATTGTTTCCAACTAAAAAAAATTGATGTACTTATTTTATGGGAAAATAAATAAATTTGATAAAAATAGGCAACAGTATTCCCATTTTATATAAACAAACGCAAAAGCGTAAATAGCAGAACTTTTTGAATAATAAAACCAGTTGCAAATTACTCAAGTTATTTGACCAAAAATACGTTGATTTTTTGTTTAAAAAGGTAAATGTTATGAAGAAATTCTTTTATAAAATATAGAGAAATATTTACTTCAAACCCAAATGAGAAAACTATGAAGAACCACATTGACCACATTGCATTTTCACGTCCCACATTTTGGTCAATTATTGTTTTACATTTCCCAAGTTTCTGTTTAATTACCCAAGTTTAGAATCCGAAGCGGATTTTGCCTTTTTGAAAGAATTAAATAAAGAAGAAAATAATGAGAACAAAAAGATATACAAAAAAGGCACAATAAGAAAAATATAATAAAAATGATGAGTTTGAAAAAATAAAATAAAATTAATTATGCTTTTAAAAATAGTTTGATTAAAGAGTTTGTAAATTATTCAATAATATAAACTTTTAAAACCACCAAACAAAGAGCCTTAACAAATATCATTTAAATTAACATCCTTATGATTTAATATATTATATACAACCAAAAAGTACTAAACAAGAGCAAAAATGCATTTTATTATTGCGAAATAAATTATTAAATGTTCATATTTAAACATTTAACCAAACACTTAGGAAAAAAATAAATTTCAGTAAAAAGGTAATAGAAAAAGATATCACAGAGATAAAATCCTGAAAGTAAAATAAAAAGAAGACGACATTGTGTGCATAAAGAAAAACCTGACCCCTCCGCGAAAATGAAATGAAATTAGCAATTGTCTTGAGAAATATTTTGGTGGTAAATTATGAGCCTAATGTACTGGTAAATTTAAAAAATATTAACGCAAATTAAAAGTTCTTGCTTAGCCCAAAAATAGCAGAAATATGAGTAATTATAACAAAAATACAAATTTACAGAAAAAGTAATGGACAAATTACTTTTTAGCATATAAAGTATGAAATTATACAAAAAGAACAGACGAAAAAGAAGACATCTTCTAGCTGAGCTCATATTTCTTGACAAAAAGTTGATGCATTATTTAATTTATTTAATAACTAGAAACTTAAAAATTATGCTAATCCAAAAAATTAATATTTTTTAATTTGCAAAATTCTTTATTCTTAAATAATAAATTAATAATACGCGAAATGAATGTGATTCATGTAAAATATTTGGCATAAATTTGTACAAAAAAAAAATTATAAAAAAATTCAAAATTTACAATGCGACCAAAATAAGAAAAATAATATTGAAAGTAGCGCTAAGCCAAATAGCATCGCAATCAAGCTCTTTACAAAAATTATTTTGGGGCTCGTAAAGTTCTGTCTAGCTAACATTTATTTCTCGATTGAAGTGATGATTATGCTTATTACGTCAAATAGAAGTTACTGGCGAAATTGCATGAATCCATTTAATTAATGGAAATTTTTGGATAATGGAAATAGCAAAACAACAAAAATAATTCATAATTACCTATTAATAAAACTATGGCTTACACGTTAACATTTGCGACTTTTAAATAATTCTGCAAATTATTAAAAAAATAAGCAAATTACACTGATGTAAATCAAGGCAGAAAAACCACATTCTTTAGTTCAGCCAAATAGCCGAAAGTTTAATAGACGGAATATATGTGACTCGTTAGCTTTCCAATAATAATACACTGGCTTTAAAAATATATATCCTTTTCAATTGTAAATAAATATAGATAGTGTCGTTGAATATTCATCGTTCTTTTATTTGTATGTTACAATTTCAACTAATATTGCATTTAAAATAATAAGCATCATACAGCCTAAAGAATACTTTAGATGGGAGTTAGGACCAACAACATCGAAGGCCTATTTACAATAGAATCGGACAAATCGTCGTCAAGAAATCTTGGGTCATGCGCAATTTTGAGTGTACTTCAGTAATAAAACAAAATGTAATCAACGTTAAAAATGAAATTATAAGTCGCCAAATAGACAGACTTCAGCCACATCGCCCAACAGGAGAATTTCTTGGTCGCAGTTTAGGCAAAATATATTTAAATAAAGACTTTAAAAATAATCTTATAAAAAATAAAACAAGATTTGTAGACAAATTCTATCTTTAAATATTAAATACTGTTAAATATTTACCCAATAAAACCGGCCAATATTCTTCTCAAGAAACGGGAAATCTGATTATTTATTTCCTCTAATTTTTATCTTTAAAGAAAAGAACGCAAAATGAACGGCATAAAAAAGTCAAAAGAGATTGGAGATATACCTCAGTTGCGATTCATTTGCAAAAGTCTCTTGTAAAAATTCATAACTAAGAAAACTTAATAATATCTGCATGTTTAAATGAGAAAAAAGACAGAATTCAAACATTATAAAACGAAAAATTAATGAAAAAACCCAAATAAAAATAGAGCTAGCCTCGATAAAGCAAGTGTCAACTATGGGAAAATTTGCTTCAAGAAAAAAACTTCTTTAGGTTGAATGTAAACATTTACTATAAGTGCTACATCGGCAAAAAAGCTATCTTTATGACAAAAACATTTGTTTTGCTCTAGGTTCAAATTGTGCCTATTTGTAAATCTTAGTTGTCGCCGTTACAATGCAAGAATTGATTAAACACACTCGTCCATTGCAAGATTTGTCAAGGATGGATTGAGAACTGGTTTAAAAACAGGCTCGGAGACTATGATGTTTCTTTATTGGTCAAATAAAAAAAATTAGTTTTTATAATAACATTTAAATTTAATAAACAAATAACATTTTGTTATCAAAAAAGACAAAGGTTCTCGAGTCGCTGCTCACTTTGATCTCAAAGATAATGCTAAATTCGAAATAGCAACCAAACAAAAAAAAAGTTTGTATAAATGAATGAAGTCGAGTGTATGAAAATACTGGTGAGAATAGTTAATTGTGTTCTTTGATTAAAAAAATTATTATACTTTGTAAGGACGCTGATTCATTAATTTAACAATAATTCTTTTTGTGTTAGTACAAACGGATAATTTTCTAAGAGTTGATAAAGTTCTACAACTCAATATAATGATATTAAATGGCGTTATTCAACAAATTCAGAAATACCACTAAATACTTCAAATAAATTCAATGTTAACATGATTCAGATCCGTCGTGTAAGAACCTAAAATTATTGTACCTCATGCGCGTGAACAATCTGTGTTTATGGGAAGCAGGAATAGAGTACTTTTTAAATCAAATATAACTCCCATTATTTGCATGGTTATTCCCTGGTGCATATACCATTTAACGGTTTATCTTACAATTAATATATTTAAAGCAAAAGTTTTTACAAATGTAATTATTCTAAGATAAATATTAAACTTGCTCTCTTAATAACAATTAAAAATTTAAAACAAAGAATAACACTAATTTCAAAAAAAGAAAGGAGTCTGTTTTGTTCAAAACGGTGACAAAATAAATGATCAAAAATTATAGAAATTATATTTACAATAAATTCACCCTTTATAGAAACATTTTACATTTTTAGTCTTTAATTTTTTAAACATTAATGAAATACAGTTTCAAAATAGTAATTTAAAAAATTAATTAAAACGCACTAAAAGTGTAACTATTGTGATATTTATTAAAATGAAATAAGCAATTTTAAGTTCTGTGATATTTGAAGCTACGACCGACAAAATTATTTTATTGATAATTAAGAAAAAATGTTTTCTTGGTGACTGTAGAATGAAACAGAGTTTTACTGGCTGTTTTTTTGGTGAAGTTTTGTATTTTTTTATTTCTTTTTTGATTTCATCTAACTGTATAGGTAAGTAAGATACAATGCTTTTAGCATCAAGTTCAGCAAAGAAATGTTCTTGGTTAGAATAATTTAATAAAAAATTGATAATCGGAATTAGATTTTTTTATTTAAAATCCTTTTGGTTTTGGTAGATTCTGTAATTATTTTTTGCGATTTTTCATATATATTTCTGCGATTTTTTGAGAATTTTTTAAATTTACAATTAGGTGGTGAGTTTCAAGCTTAATTTTTCATTGGTAATTTTATTATACTTTTTAATTTTAATGCAATTTTTATTTTTAGACGCTAGTTGTATTGTTTTAATTTGTAATCTAATTTTGGTCTTTTTATTATAATAAGCGTGCATAATTTTTGATGTAAATAATAGAAAATGATTAATTTCGATAAAAATATTCAAATATGTACTTTTTTACAGGCTTTAACACCTTCCAGTATTCAAGGATCTGACATTTCTGCGCCGTGTAGTAATGTTCAACGCTTCCGAACCATCTGCCCCACAGAAATGTGTTTCATGCGATTAAAATATTTCACAGAGAATTAACAACATTAATATTGTATTTTAAACAATTTTAAATTTTGGTTCTAAAAGAGTCTCTTTAAATATTTATGAAGGATCATGATTGGATGACGCGCAGGCACTCATACCTGTTGGTTTGGTGTTTGTATCCATAATGTTTTATTACTAATTTATTTTCGAAATATTTTTTATCCTTATTTCTTATAACCTTAAATATGTATACTTTAAATGATTTACTAATATATTTGCTCAATTTATTTTTAGAATTTCTCAAGGTATCTTATTAATTGGTTTTAAGACTAGTTTTGTTTAAATATTTTTTTCTATCGATTTTGTGATCCAATTTTTTCATCATTTCCAATTACATGTGTGTATAACCCTTTAAATTAAATGCAACAAAGTCTGTCTTTTTTCAGGTAGTTTTCCGTAGATCTTTAAGGATGTTTTGCGCTTTTGGATTCTCGGTTTTATTTTTGGTTTTTTATTTTTAATTTAGATAAATATATAATTTATTTTTAGTAGGTTTTCCGGGCGTCTTTAAGACTTAAGCTGCATAAAAAGGGTTTTTATTTCCACTTTTTTGTAAGCAATTAATATAAATTTAATGATTTGTATCTTTCCTTTCTTTTCGCTGCTTTCGGGTTTACTTTTTAATTTGATGTTTTTTATCTCAAGATTTGAAAAAAAGAAATAATAACATGGCGTCGTTTGAATACCTTTTTATGTTTGATGAAAATTAGGAACAATTAATTATTTTGCTCAAAACTTGTCCTTTTATAAATATTAAAATCTTTTATTTATTTTTTTAAATTGAGTTTAGTCATTCGAAAAGATTTCATTGGCAATCTTGGCAGCTTTGCTTTTTATAAGTGTTTTGTTTATCAGCCTTTTCTAAAGTAATTTTTTAATTTCTTAATAATAAATTTCGCATCTCTGTAACTAGTTTATTAATTCATTAACTCGAACACACTTTTATTACTATTGTTCATAAAAAACATTTATTCAAGCTTATAAATTTAAAATAAATTTCGATTTTATAAAATGTGTTTCTTAATCAAATTTTGTTAAATTTATTTATGTTGATTAATTACTAGGGCTGCCAAAAAAGGGCAAATGCCCTTGTTTCGCACGTGCTTCGATATATTAGCATAAAAAACATGTTTTCCACTTGGTTTGAAGCTTCTACGTTGATTTTTATTATGCCCTTTTTTACCCTTTTTGCAATTTTCGTGCCCTTATGCCCGTCAATGCCCTTTTTGGCAATTTGATGCCCTTTTTGGCATTTTTTTGAATTTCTGTCCAAAATTTGGTTGAAAATTAGCAAAATGCATCCCTAAGAATTGACTTTTCGATTTTGCAAAAAAGCACCGTTAAAGATCGATCTTTTTGCCCAAAATTCAAAAAGTACACAAGTAAAAAACGATTTTTTTCTATCAAAAATTAAAAAAATGTTCACCTAAAAGATTAGTTTTTTTTAAAAAATTAAACTCCTTTTGATTTTCCATGAAATTTTGTTGATTTTTGGCCTTAAATGTATTGAAAACATCCGTGATTGAAACTTTTTAATGCCATTTTTGGTGCCCTTTTTGACATTCGGTGCCTTTTCATGCCCTTTTTGAAGTTTTTAGGTGCCCTTTTCGCTATTTTTTTGTGCCCTTTTTTGGCAGCCCTATTAATTACTTACGATTTTTAAATTTATTATTTGGTTTTGTAACAATTAAATTCTTGCTAAAATTTTGTTTTGTCTTATTTGTATAGTTTGGCTTTTTTTCATTCAAAAGACACAAATATATAGCGGTAAACTTATTTTAATCTGTGTTATAATTTTTACTAATATTTAAACTTAAATTTTTATTTCCAAGATAAGCAAACGATATTTTGATGGGTTAAATAATGAACGCTGGAAAAATTAATAATATTTAAAGAAAAATAAATGAAGGCTTCAAAGTGATGAAATAAATTTTTTTATTAAGAATTTTTCAACAATTCGAATATTTATATTAATAAAACAATTACAATTCACGCGTCGAACCTCAGACAATCCATAGACTATTTTTTCGGCTTTTTCTGATTTCTGTTGTATTTCAGTAAGTGTGTTGTTTATATTAATAATTAATACTAATTGAATCCTTTCAATTTTTTCTATGAACTTACAATTTTTACAGTTTTTTGACTGTTATTAAGATAACAATTTAATTTTTGTATTTTTATCTTTTAAATAAATTTTTCCACGAAACTCATTCCGTTAATTTCCATTTTGATTTATAAATAATAATTTTTATTTACTATTTTACCGACATGATTTTATATTTTTGCAAAATGCATCACGCTGCGCGTTGGATACTTTTTCGAAGCCAAGCGTAATTCTCATAGCCCGGATTTTTAGAGGTTAAAAAGCAAAAATGCTGAAATAGAGGCCAAAAATGGGAAGATAGAGGCTACCTAATAGAAAAATAGAACTACGACATATTTTAAAATAATCACTGAATTTATCCCACATACAGCCCATAAAATGGCAGAAATGTGGCTTACGATTTCATGCCAATTAAATAAAAAGGCTCGGCTGCACCTATATCTGCTCATTAAATTTTCGATTGGGTTGGGTGAGGTCAGCAGTGAGAGAGTCAGGCAAAAAAAAAAAGAGTGCATTCTAGAATGTTCTTTGACCCCAAGTACTCTTTTTCTTATTACAATTCTCTCTTCGTTACAGTGTTATTTTTGCAAATATGCCTGTCTTTCTCTACCCATTACTTTCTCTCTTTCCAAGTGACTCTTTCTCTGACCTGATTCAAAAGGTTGTACATCAGCAGTCAGCAACCACTCTTTTTTCGTGGTGCGCCGAAGCGACCAACGTATGGGGGTGTTAGGATATGAACAAGAAAATTAATTTTAGTTCCCAGAATTTTTTTTATAATTTAACCAAAAAATTATATTAAATCTTATTCTTACTGTTACAAAAAAATATTGTATTAATATAATCGATATTTTAAATTTTAAGTAATACAATTTATAAAGAAAGAAGAAAAGAAAAACATTTTAAATAAAGACAGGAAACATAATAAATCTACGAAAAAGTGATAATCTTAGGAAATGACGACGAGGACCCCTTGGGAGGTCGCAAAATATTTGTTTCACTAATTATTTGCATGTGTTTGCTTATTAAAATAATAAACCTCAAAATAACCGAAAAATAAATTCAATATAAATACCTAAACCGAAGCTTAAACACTAAAAATTAAAACATCAATTATAGAAAAATCCTAGTAAAGGCGTAATACTAATTTTACTAAACAATTTATTTATTTGCAAGTTTTGGTTTATTAATCCTTAAATATTGGCATAAATTGTAAGACAAATTATAACGAAATATTTGTAACAGAATTTGTATCTTATTTCTCGAACTCGTACTACCCCAACTCGTACTGCGACCTGTGTTATAAGTATAGACTGTCTAACCACTCACTGTCGGTACTGTTGTGTAAAACAGTACGAGTCGGGGTAGTACGAGTTCGACCAGTACGAGTTGGGTTTTTACCCGGGAATGCGAGCATGCACCCTTAAAGAAACCCAACTCTATACAAAAATTATCGGATTTACATCGCACCGAATGGACAATGTAAGAAGAAATGGAGTAGAGAGATAAGAAAAAGATCGTGAGAGAGAGATACAGACAAAGAATTCTTTGACGACTCCAAGTGTTCTCTGCTTGCTCAGTTCTCTTTATCTCTAATGCGACTTTCTTTATCTGCTCATTCTTCCTCTCTCTCTCTCTCTCTCTCTCTCCCTCTCTCTTTCTCTGACCTTATCCATAAACGAATTAGAAATAACGCACTACATGTGCTGCAGAAGCAGCGGCTGTGGTGTTCATCTTCGCTGGTCACCCCACAAATTTGGCATTCATTTCCAACCAAACAGCAACGCACATATCGACCACTTTACATACATATAGTAGTGATGCCAAAATATGAAATTATTATAAATCTTAAGATTTCTTTCTAAATAAGCATTTCTAAAAAAATAAGTACAAATGATACTTCGAAGTTGTATCCATATTTGTGATTTGCATGTATCCGTGTTGACATTTTTTTCCCTTTTTGGTATCTTCACGAATTTTTTCAAAATCGAATTTGGTCAGAATTTTTTTTTGAGATTAAGCAATCTCTTCAAAAAATTGATTTAAAAAACTTCCGTATTTTAAAGGCTAGGAAACAAAAAACTGAGCAGACATGGCCAACCAAAATTAAAAAGTATGCAATAAATAAACAAGAAAGGATTAATAAATTTCTTAAATAAATTTGATGACATGAATAGAAATTTTAAGTGAACAAATTTATAAATCAGTAGTAAATTAAAAGCAAATTTTAAAATTTATCTTTTATAAATATAAGAGAAATTTAAAATGTATATAATAAGCAAAAGTGAGTGAAATCGAAGAGAAACAATAATGTAACACGATAATTTAATAATTAACATTGTATAAAACAAAAACTCACACATTAAAATATTACCGTATTTCCTCTAATTGCCGCCCCGGGGCGGCTATTTTTCAATACCCCCTCGAGGGGGGGCGGCAATTGGAGGGGGGGCGGCAAATAGAGGGGGGGCGGCTATATTTGAATCAAAAATTTATCTGCTTCGTAAAATTTTTATAATTCCAATGAATGGTCACTCAAAAAACCATTGTTTTCATCTTCAAACAAATCGATTTCATCAAAAATACCGACTAAATCTTCAAATGCATTGTCTTCACGCGCCCTCCGGAGTGATTCGAGACCCGTCGGGACTGCTCCAGTAGATTTGAAACAGTGGATTTGCTCATCTTCTGTTCCATCTGAAGCGTTTGTGATGCCGCATTGTTTGAACGAATTGGCGATCGTTTCGTTTGGGAGACTTTCCCACGCCTTCACAATCCAGTCAAGATATTCTTTAATCGGCGGCGGTCGCGGATTGCCTCCTGATGTTGTCTCCTTCTCACCGTGGAGCATCCAGTCTTCGTACATTTGCCGGATTTTTGCTTTGAACGGCGCGTTCCAAACAACGTCAGCTGGCTTTATAAATATGAAATTGTGTATTGTAAATAGGTCATAGGTATATCGATTAAAAACCTGAACAAATTTGGTGCAACCGCCGGGAACAATTGCGCTATGGATGTTCAATTGTTTAAGAACCCTTTTTGTCGCCTCGCTTTTGTGGCAACGGAACGCATCCCAGACCAAAAGACGATTTCCGAACAGAAAATTGCCGAAAACCAATCGCAGGTACTGCTCGGTCAGCTCGTCATCCATCCAACATTTTCCGGCCCAAACCAACTGCAGTTTTTGTCGAAATTTGTTGTCAATTTCTGTCATTGGACGCTTGCGAGCGAGCAGAACAAACGGCTTGCACTTAAAGCCATCAGAACGCGCCGTCAACATTACTGTTATGCGCAGTTTGTCGTGTCCAGTTGATAGGACTGACACCTAATTTTGATATGAATGCAATGCATTTAGCTACCCAAAATTTCATACTTCTTTGGCTCCCCTTTTTTCAATGCATTGTCCTCCTGAGGAGTCAAGCCAAACAGCAGTTTCATCAGCAGCGTAAATGTGTCGGTACGTAGTGTCTTTGTTCAATTTGTTGACGTACAACACAAATTTAACCAAAACGGCTTCATATTCGGCCGGCGGTTTCTGACACACTGTCGTCGGACGTCGATTTGTGAGACGGTGGCGCAGGAGGAATTTTTCCAGCCAGCCTCTACTTGCCTAAGAACGTGTGCTTTATTTTTCGAAAGCTAATAAAAAAACCTTAAATTCTCTCTCGTTGTCCTCATCCTGCTCCGTCATTTTTACAGCTTGTTGCTGTATAAGGCGTCTCGAAACGCGCTGCTTTTCTGCACGTCTTTGCTCAACCCACTGGATCAATTCTTCGTCCAGATCCTTGTTTTGCAAATGTCGACCAGCGCCTGCGAGCCGTTTTTTTGTGTTGTTTTTTGCTGCTGCGTTCCTTAAGGTGCAATTAATATAAAATTTTTATTGTAAACAAAAATAGGTAATAGGTATTACTGAAAATTGATTAATTGAGCTTCATGTTGGGCCCATTCTTTGATTCGTTTCCGATCCACATTGAAATGCCTAGCGGTCGAATGAATTGAATTTTTTTTTGAGTGCGCAACCGCATCGAGCTTTTGCTTTACAGAAAAAGAACGAAGCCTTTTTTTTGGTTGGCTTGGTCCTTCACATTCTTGGATTTCATCGCTATCACTCATTTTGATCTACTTAATTTTTTGACATAAATTTTTAAACAGTTATACCTAGGTATTCATCATTTGTTTCAAAAATTATACATTTAATACAAAAAACTATGTTTGGCGATGTTTTTTATCGCGTAATTTCAATTTTTGAGGGGGGGCGGCAATTGGAGGGGGGGCGGCAAATAGAGGGGGGGCGGCTATTTTCCGATACCTCTCGAGGGGGGGCGGCAATTAGAGGGGGGGCGGCAAATAGAGGGGGGGCGGCAATTAGAGGAAATACGGTATTTGTTGATTATTAAAAAAAAAACAAGAAACATTTAACTTAATATTCGCAGACGCTTTTATATCACAGTTGTTTAAAAAAACGTAACGCACCGCTTTGGACTTATAACTGTGCCAACAGGTCAGGGATGAAAACAGAAGGAAACCTGACTATAAAAAATAGATTAACTTGAATTGGCGATCCCTAATCGAAAATGATAAAAATAAATTAGAATTAATAAATTAACAAAACTAATAATAAAAAAACATGCTTTGATATTTCTGATATTTATTATTGATTATTCTCGCCTCACTACTAAATTTTTGTTCTATTACGTACTTAAGCTGGAACATAATGTTTAATACCCAATATTTTTTTAGATTAAAATTCAACAAAACACAATCCAAATTCTCAGTTTAGTATAAAATGAGCGAAATGCAAGGATGAATATTTATGTATTTAAAAAAAAATGAAAAAATAAAGGAATATTTATTATAAAAATAGATTGTAAAAATACGCTGGAATAAGTCTGTAATTATCCTGAGCATTTAAAATATCAATGAAACATATAATCAAGTGGTAAAAATGAGTTCTAATATGATTTCCTAAAATTTTCAATAATTTTATGAATAGCTTTTACCTAAATTAACTAATGTTGCAATTATTAAAATATATTAAATGAAATGGTGCAGTTCCACGCCATCTGTTCCATCAAAATACCCCGTCTATGTCTGCTTCCAAGAACAGTGTGGAAGGTCATGTAAAATCTGAATTTGTTTTAAAGTTATAACAAATATTACTAAAATTGCTGGAATTTATTTATTTATAAATTAAATAATTATTTACGTAACTAAATCAGAGCAACGGTTTGATAATTTCCCAGTTTATAAATATAATAACCTTAAATATTTGTTTATACCATATATATTATTAAAAAATTACAATAACAAAGATAAAACTTTTTATGTAGGATTAATAACACACTTGAATACAGAAAAATGAAAAATCATTAATATAAATCGCTTTTCAATAAATATTAAATAATTAACAAGATAAAAGACGTTAAAGACAAATTAATTTTTTAAAAAAAGTATATGATTTTAAAGGCACGAATACTTGACGTTGTCAAATTCCCGAGTTTATTAATTGCGGCAGATACTACGGGACCAATTGTTATAGGAGGTTTGCGAGTGGAATCATATACGGAAACAATGACATAATCCTCTAAATCAGCCATCAGTCATCGCACAAACACCTATTTAATTTTAATTTTCATAATAGAATAGATAAATAATTTTTTATCTCATTAATATTAACAATAAAGTATTTTTTTTTTTTGGTAAAAGAAGTAGATTGTATAATTTTTATTTGAAAATAAATTTTAATAAAAATATAGGTCTAAAAACTACAAAAAAGGAAGATTTGACAAAACTTTCTTAAATACAATTAACTATTATTCTCCAGAGTCTAGATAAAATAGAAAATAATGAAATTGTGTTTTTTTATTATTGATTACGAATTGGATTCTGATAATTTCTAAAATATTATGCTATCAAACAGATCTTAGGAAAAAATCAAAATTATATTGCAAAAAATTAATTAATAATAAACCCTTTTTTATTTGTCGCTACAAAGAAAAGTCAAGATTCAATGTAAAGGTTGCCAAAAAATAACAATCCACATAAAGTTCCTTTCTTCGAACACGGAAATGAAAAACATTTCGAGCGAATCTAATATACTAATTCAGTGCTGTAAGTAACGTTTTTGAAAACAATTATTTGTTGACACGATTTCCTTTCATGCGGAGCAGCATGAAAGGAATGCAAACATAAATAAACCTACATGCATTGGTGCATAGAGACAATGAAAAAGAGAGTATAGGAAAAGAAAAAAAGGAGTTTATTGTGTGTATGTGTAGATGTGAGAGAGAAGAGAGAGAGAGAGAGTGTGTGTGGAAAAGAGAAAAATAAAAAGAGCGAGAGAGAAACATAAGCGAGACAACAATAGAAAAGAAAGCGAATGAAGAGAAAGATAAATGTGTTAGAGGAGAAACAAAAGAGTGATTGTGGTAAGAGAGAAAAAAAGAGTGAGATAAAGAAAGAGACTGAGAAAAAAAAATATGAGAGAGATAGAAAAAGGGAGAAAAAGAGAAAAAAGGCACCTAAACCAGGAACGAGATATGAAAATTTTAAAATCAGAACATTCAGTGCAAAAAAACAGATTTTGGGATTTTATAAGAAAAGAAACGAAATAACATTTCAATTTTATGCCAAGCCCATCGCGCGACACCGCGAGCGGAGCGAGCGTGTCGCGAAATAATTGAAAGTGTGAAAGGGTAAATTCTATTGTAAAACAATTTAAAAGAACAATGCTGGGGTGTACTTTTTTTGTTTGCTTTTTTTGCCAATGCATTTCATGGAAAATTGAAAGAATCAAAAATTCTGAACTTGAAAATGAAAAATGCCAAAAGTGAAAGGTTAAAAAAAATTTCTCGACCCCACGAATTTTAAGAATAAGACAGAGAGAGAGAGAGAGAGACTGGAAGGGAAGGGAGGGAGAGAATTTTCCGAATTTGACATTTTTTTTAATAATTTCAAACCCCTGAATTAAAATTTTTCAGGTTTTTGAACATTTATTTAAAACTATTAATTCAGAAATTCTTCTCTAATGCTTGCTGTTCATGAATCTGAACGAACTAATTTTTAATTCCTGGGGGTTTTAAACCCAAAACAAACTTTTGGTTTAACCTTTAATTTATTGAGCGAATTAAAATTTTCAGCAAATTTTACCTTTATAAATTAGTGTAAAGGTGCCATTTATTTTATTTTTTCGAAAACGTTTAAAAGAGCGTTTGGGAGCCGCGAAGCGGCGACCAAACGCTCGTAAATAATTTATTGGGGAAACTATAAAAAACAACAATTTCTCAACATTTTTCTCTTATAAAGGCAAGACACTCAGCTGGGCACAATAAACTTCCGAAGAAGTGCTCCCAGCGATGGTTACATTTATTGCAAAATTTATAAAATTGTTTGCTAAGTTTCAGTTTTCTTTTTTGTCTTTTTAAAAGTGTATGGGTGTCTATTTGGTTCAAATTTAGTGTAGTTAAAGTAATTCTTTTCAAATATTAATATTTACCTACAAAAAATAATAGTAATTTTGATTGAATTATGTGTAACAAATATAGGTATATAAATCATTTAGATTTTGTTTGCTAAATATACCTTAATTAAAATATTAGAAGATTATTAAAAAATGGTTTTATAATATTTTGGTTATGATTTGAGTTAATCGGTGCGGTACCCACATTTTTGTTAACAAATATTTTAACATTCGACCACTTCAAACTTTGCAAAGCAAATTAAAG
Organism: Heterodera carotae; assembly: GCA_024500135.1. NCBI lineage: Eukaryota > Metazoa > Nematoda > Chromadorea > Rhabditida > Heteroderidae > Heterodera > Heterodera carotae. Next base: position 4,818 of record JAKKIK010000564.1, on the reverse strand, counting down.
CAAAATGGCTTGATAATATTTTAAATAAATGTTCTAGTTTCTTTAAAAAAGGGCATTTGGACTTTTTTTAAAAGCCAAGGTCCTTTATTTATATAAAAATGTATATTCTTACGAAGGCCATATTATTATTAAATTTTATTTGTAAATCTTAACAAAAAAAAAATTTCAAGCGACGGCGGTCAACTTAAACCTGAGTCGTCAACATGTAGCTTGCTTATAATAGAAATAAAAATTTAATTTTTAAGAAAAAATTATAACAGATTAAATTAAGTTTACCGCTATATATTACAGCCCTAATCATTACATTCATACCCTGCAATAATGTACTTACCAGAAAAAGATAAAATAAAGAAGCAAAATTTGCTAAAAAACTAATTTTATTTGTTTTTTTTTCTTTTACAATGCCTTAATGTTTGTGTAAATTTTCGAAATCACAAATGAATTTATTTTGTAGGTTTAATAGCGCCGTTTTGATTGTTTTTTTATTGCAGGGAATGTTTGTAATTATTAGGGCTGTATGGCCAACTCGTAACTAAATTTCTGTTTCCGTTGGGGAATAAAAAAGTATTTGAACTAATAATATGTTATTTTGAGAATTATATCTTAATGTTAGTGCCTAGGTTTATATCTTTAATTGGCTAGAATTCGAATCACCGTTTTTTCGGTGAATTTAGAAATAAAAGAAAAAATAACCTAATTGGAAGACTTTTTGGGCATAAAACTTTCTCGGTGTCTCCTATAGACCCGTCAGGACCTCCACTTTTATAGTCCATCTACGCCACAAAAAAAACCAAATTGTGAAGACCAGTTATCGGGTTAATATTTTAAATCCAAAAAAGGCAAATAGCTAGGGGTTCATATTAAATATAACAAATCTTTTAAGCATAAGAGTTAATCTTTAAAAAGCAAATTAATGTATATGAAGGTAAACGTTAAAGATCAATTGAAAAAGTAGAAAACAAACTCAAAAATTAAATACGCATGGGAGTTAAAAAATATAGGGTGAAAACCCATTAATAAAAATAGTTGCTGAATACCCAGTAATAATTAATTACATTTCTGGTAAAGATTTTACACTAAAGTTGTCAAATTACAAGAACAAAATTTTGCTCGAACATCGCGGTTGCTTTTTAGTTTATCAACTATCAGACGAACACTGACAAGATTATTAAAAATATAAAAATTTTTTATACATAAAATAACAGCGACCAAAACTCTGTGATTCGGAAATGAAAGGCCCAAATGGAAGTTTCCAATTCAGTTTAATTACCCAAGTTTGAGCATAATAAAAAAGGTTTATTTTTCTTGTTTATTGCCCGTGGTACGACTGTGCGACGTTGCCGAACCCGACCCCGATCCCCGAGTGCACTCGAACACATCAGTATGTTGGACTGGTGTAAACGCAAATATATTTTTGCTTATAAATAGAACCATTCTTTCGAAACTAATCAATTATTTTATACCTATATATATCAAGCCCGAAAATCTGCGAATTCAAGGAGATGCTAACTTCAGATCTGGTTAATTCAATAAGATAACAATTTAAGATCACCTTGGAGGAATCAGATCGCAATCGTTATCAAGCTTACCTTTTTATAACTAACTACTTTGACAAAGAATGCGCACTTCATAATTGATATATTTAATAACGAAGAAAAAGAAAATATAAACAAAAAAAATAAGAAAAAGAATAACCGTTTAAGACACCAAATAAGATGCGAGTGTATTAGGACCATAATCGCGCGTAACAATAAAGCAAAAACAAAATCATTTGTATTATTTTTATTCATTAAGCTATACAAGATAATTAAATTATTAATAAAAATATTTCAAGGACTCGAGAAAACAAGCACTAATAAATTGGGTCTATTTAATTATAAAAGAATGTTTACAAGTTTTAACTTCAATAAATTACGAGGACAAAACTAAATAATATATCACAAGCCAAGCATTAAATGTCTGTTTGACGAAAAATAAGAAAAAATGAGACTTGTACTGGTCCTTCTTACATTATTTTATTTATTCAAGGTCGTCTTCTTTTATTAAATGCTTCAACTAAACATATTTCAACGCTTGTTTAGTTGCATAATCAGCAAATGAAATTTAAAAAGAACATTCATAAATTGACAGTAAAAAAATAATATACATAACCTCCACATTTCAACAGTTTTGTCACAATAAAAGAAATCTCTGTTTAAGTCACCAAGTTAAAAATCGTGTTACGGTAATTTTAAAAATAAGATATAAACAAATTAACATAAATGGTTTTTGATAACAATTTCATAAAAAGTCAGAATAATAAATTTTATTTTAGCAATGGCTAACACAGAAAGAGAGAGTTTCAACAATGATTTCTGTTTATCACAAAAAAAAATAAAAAATATTTACTTTAAATTATTATTCTCATTATCATAATAAAGTAAAAAGTTGTAAAAAACAGATTCAAATAAGAGAGATCTTTTAAAAGTGTAATAAATGACGAAAAATAAACGTTTATTAAATTATTGACTTAAAATAACCAAATCAAAATATATTATAATCCATGTACATATTGCCGCACATAAAGAATTAAAGATCTTTACTCTATTAATTGATCATAGATCATTTTCAAGGGTTTCACGTGAAATTGCTTGTAGCTCACGTAAATTGTGTCGGATCAAAAAAATAACCTTGGATTCGTAATCAGCGCTAAAAATAGGCCTAGAAAAAATATTTAAAAAAAAAATTTGGGGGGGGGGGTGCACCATAACGGAAAAGTACCCAAGTGACTATCACCTTTTCAGATCCCTGTCCAACGGGCTTGCCGGAGTCACCCTCGAAAATGCCACGGCACTCCAAAATTGGCTTGATGCTTCTTCGCGTCCAAACCACCAATTTTTTACAAATAGGGATTAGAAAACTGTCCGAGCGTTGGGAGGAGATCGTGAACAATGAGGGGGAATACATTATTGATTGATTCGGTGTCTCTTTGCTCCATTTTCGTGCAACATAATATGTGAAAAAACCGCACAGACTTATTCATCAACCCAATATTTAGCTGATTAAACCAATATAAAATAAAAAATTAAAGTTGAAATTATTTTATATTAAATGAAAAAATCGTGAAATATTTAAGCTAAAATTTAAACAAGAATGCTTCTAAAAAAGCAAAACACGCCGAATTTGTAAGAAGAAATTCTTTATAATTAAATTATTTAATTAAGCAATTGGGCTCTACTTATTATAATATTACTCAGAAAAGATAAATTATTAATATTTTTTAATTATAAAGAAATATTTTTAAACAAAATTGTAAACAAAAATATGAATAAAATGTTCAATCTATCAAAAAACGAAGTTTCTTAACAAAATTTCTTAAAGGAGATCCAATTACGCATATTTTGACACGATAGAATCTCTTCATAAATACTAGAGTACAGAAAAGATAAAAAATTAAAACAAAAGATAGAAAGATTTGATCCTAGGAAGATTTAAAACTTAAACAGAGGTTCTATACCCACTGCAGGGTCAGGACGTTGTACAATCGAGGATGGCTGTTTATAACCAAAAATAAAAGTTTAAAATTATTTTCTTAACAATGTTATATTATCACTTCTGTTTCAAAATATAAAAATTTGTATCAGCTTTAATTGGTAAAAAGACATAAATTACTAAAATTTTTACTGTATTTGTAAATAGATAATTATTTAACACACATATGAACGGATCATGGTTAACGAGAAATTGCGCATGCTTATGTTCAAACACTAAAACAATCCTGGGAAGACGAAGCACAAAACATGTTGTACACAAAAATTAAAAATTGAAAAGATCAGATAACAAAAGAATAAAATAATTTAAAAAGCAGAAAAAGAATTTTATACTAAAATAAAGGTTTAAAGTCAGTTTTTATCAATGTTATTATTACTTCTGTTTCAATATCGGGATAAATCCGAAGAAGCGAAAATTCAGATTGCTAAAGTTCTAAAAATAATAATAAAACTTTACGACTTTACAGCATAGAATACTGTGACGTTATTATTGATATTATTGATCGGTGCTAGGTCGTTTCTTAAAATAAAACTCATAATCCTCAAATTAATCAAAAAGAGTTAATTTAGAAAACCTTCTTGAATTTTAATGATTACGAAACGCATGCAAGGACCTCAAAAAAATTCTGGAAAAATTATCATTTTATAAGCATTTTTTTAGGTTCTAAATTGTAATTACCGCAATTTTGAATTAAAATTCTTAGGTATATACATATAATATACGGCAATTAAATAGGCCCTTTAAAGAATTGTCACTTTTTTTTATTAGTTATTAATTTTTCTAAGTTTTTCCAACCCCTCACTCAAAAATAGAGTCCCCTCACTCTAAAATAGAGTCCCCTCACTCTAAAATAAAGCCTCCCTTGCTCTAAAATAGAGTCCCCTCACTCAAAAATAGACACCCCTCGCTCTAAAGTAGAGTCCCCCTCACTCAAAAATAGAGTCCCCTCACTCTAAAATAAAGCCTCCCTTGCTCTAAAATAAAGCCCCCTCACTCTAAAATAAAGCCTCCCTTGCTCTAAAATAGAGTCCCCCTCACTCAAAAATAGAGTCCCCTCACTCTAAAATAAAGCCTCCCTTGCTCTAAAATAAAGCCCCCTCACTCTAAAATAGAGTCCCCCTCACTCTAAAATAGAGTCCCCTCATTTGCAGAGACTTATAGCTTTTTGAATTTTTTTCCTTTGGCTTGGAAATTTTTTGTTTCTTTGGAAAAAAGGAAAAAATTCAAAAATTCGAAAATTTAACTTGAATTTTGAACAGTTTTATTAAATATGGTTAGATTCATCGG
>JAKKIK010000563.1:0-28017 GCA_024500135.1 Heterodera carotae | reverse complement strand
TTCCCTCCTCCTCAGTTCCCCCATTTCCCTCCCCCATCTTCCCCCCATTCCCTCCTCCTCAGTTCCCCCATATCCCTCCCCCATCTTCCCCCCCCCCCCAATTCTTCCCTCTCTGCCTTCCCATATCCCTCTTCCTCTTATCCCCGTATTCTCCCCCCATCTTCCCCCCATTCCCTCCTCCTCAGTTCCCCCATATCCCTCCCCCATCTTCCCCTCATACTTTCCCCCTCTTCCTCCCCATATTCCTCCCCATCATCCCCCCATATCCTTCCCCCTCTGTCCCCCCCATTCCCTCTCTTGTCCTCCTCTCCCCATTTCCATCCCCTCTCCCCAAATGCCGTTTTTTGTTTCCCCTTTCCTTCCTTCCCATTGCACATTATGCAACACGTTGTTTTTGCTTCGACCTCACCTCATCCATCAGTGGACTCACTTCTTGCCCTTTTTCTGTCCATTTCTTCCCACGAAAAGTTGTGCAACTCTGTTCGAGACTGTCCCTACGGAGTTTGGAGTACATTGGACATCGCCCAGCAATCCCTTCCGGCGAATGTTTTGCAATTTTCATTGCATAAACCCGGGCCTACTGATCCGTGCATTCATCCATCCATCCAGAATTGGGCCAATCCTCGTTCTCTCATTTGTTTACCCTTAGGATCAGTTTTGGAGTCTTCGGATATGTATTAGAGAAGCATTTGAAAGAATTGGAATGGAAATGATGTGAAGAGAATTTTGTGACATTTTTTTTTTGTTTGTTTCTAATAGCACCATTTCTTCTCACCTTTTCCATTTCGCCTCAAGGGCCATTCGCACCCATCTCACACATTCCCTTTGAATAACACCGACGGGGCGAAGGGGGAAGGAGGGGGAATGGGGGAGGATGGGGGGAATGGGGGGGGATAAGGGGAATGGCGGGGGGATGGGGGGGGGGGGAATGGGGGTATGGGGTTCTTGATGCGCAAAATGGTGTTAAATCCCTCCACTGTGCTCACCTTTTCTTAGATTTGGTCGAGTGCCGTTATGCAATATGGCGGTACATTTAAAAGAACGGTGAGTGGTGGATGGGAGGGGAGGATGAATGAAGTGGGAAAGGAATGGGACAAGGCAGGGGGGGAAGGGGGGACAAATCGGCAAACACTCCAGCAGTTTGTCTACACACAACGCCGCCAAAGTCCACGCCATTTGCCTGAGGCCACTCGGGTTTTCCCTTGGGTTTCCGCCCCCCGGGCCTTTCAACGCGCATCACTAAGCCTATCTATCCATCATCTGCTGCTGCTGCTGTTGCTGTCGTCCTCACTCGCCGATCTTCACGCCCCTCCTTCCCCCCTCTCTTCCCCCCCTCTTCCCCCTCTCTTCCCCCTCTCTTCCCCCCCTCTTCCCCCTCTCTTCCCCCTCATCATCCATCCCATCGTCGTCGACCATCAACAACAACTCATCAATTTGTCGTTTCAAACTGTGCGTCGTCGTCTCAAACTCAGTGAACCCAACCCATTTTGGTGCAACTCCGTCACAGATGGAATGGCATGGCAAATGGCATAATCCGCCATCAATTTAATCTTTGCAGAAATGAGCTTAGAAAAGGGCTAATTTGTCACCTCACCATGGTTTTCCCAATCTGCATACTTTCGTTTCACTTACAACTTCACCTTTCGAGAGTTTCGTTTTTCGAGTGAGTGAAAAGGACGAGGGATTATCTCTTTTTTGACCCTTTGACAGAAATAAGAAAATGAAAAAGAGAGGGTCAAATTGAAGGACTAATTAGGAATATTACTGAAATTCGGAAGGTCGAAATAATTTCATTGCTAAAAGATTTTGAAGAGATTTTCTTTCGGTTTTCCTTAGCAGTTAACCGGAGCCGTTCATTCAGCACCACAACCGAAACTAGCTTAAGCCCAACAGTACTACTAATTGGTTGTTTTGGTTGTGCCGCCGACGATGCGCACCATTCATTCATTCGGCACTCATCCAAATGCTTTCTTCGGCGGAAGAGAGGCCACGAATTAAAGGATTTGCTGATCTGAGCCCCTCCCCCCCCCCACGCGTCGCCCCCTCACAAATCCATCCAATGGTTGATTATTACATCCTTAAATCCGTCCGTCCGTCCGTCCGTCCGTTCGTTCGTTACCATAAACCATCCAATCTAAGAAAAGCTCCCCAACCCAATTCAGTCATCTGTCCTCGCAATTAGACAGAATGATGAATAGAAACATTAATAATGATAGTCGAAAAGATTAATGGAATTTGAAAGATTCGCACAAATTTTTTGTTATCATTTGCATACTTTGAGAGTGCCTTTTTCGCCACGATTTAGGCGCCGTTTTGAAATGCCAAAGTTTAAATTCTACACTTTGAAAGCCTAGAGAAAAAAGAGGTCATTGTGGCTTTTGTAAAAATGCCAATTTTAAGGGGGGACAGAAGCTGCGCATTTGCAGAGGCGCTTTCTGATTGAGGCAAAGGCCCTGCGAACAAACAAATGCCTTTTTTATTTGGTCGGAACGGACGATGCTTCAGGGACAAACACTTTTTTGTTTTATTTTCGAAAAATCACTCAATTTATTCCACTGCCACTTTTCCTTTGCATTTAAATGCCATAGGAAAAAAGAAAAAAAGAGAGAAGTGCGCGAGCAAAAATGCTTGGAACCAATTGTTGAAAAGAAATGGCAGAACGAACTTAATCCCTCCCTTCTCATCGCCGGTGGGGCAATTGACACCTCTGGGAAATTGCCTTGAGGGCAAATGAATGAATGGACCAAAAGGGAGCTGAAATCGGTCGCAAATTTTGCAAGCGATGGCTGAGAGCGGATGGAAATTTGGCATAGGCCAATTGCATTTATTGGCACTGATTGTGATATGGCCATTCGTTTCTGATTTTGTTCATTTGAACAAATAAATTTTAAGGTAAATTTGGGCCAAATTTCGGAAGGAGTTCATTTGCACCTAAATTTTGCATTAGGTACTCATTAAATGCTCATTTATTTTTTCCATGTACCAAATCCAACTCATTCCAATCCGTCATCTGCTGCTGCTGCTGCTGTACGCCAATTCGTTCCTTTTTGGGGAAAGAAACGGTCATTTTGGACCGCCCCGCCCCCCCCCCCCCCGCCCTTCGCCTCCCTCCGTCCGTTCTGCATATTCCTTCCCCTCCCGTATATTATGGACACGAGGACAGTACACACTCGCACTCCCTCCCCACCCTGACTGATTCCTCCTTCCCCCGCCCAATTCCACTTCCCCTCTCCTCTTCCCCATTACTCCTTTTCCCCTCTCTCTCTCCCCCCCCTCACCTCTGCGCCTCATCATATCATCTCTCGTCCTCCCATTTCTATTCCATTCATTCGCCTGTCCCTCTTTTCTAATCCGATCAGCTCATTTGTAATCGGAGTTTATCACTTTTGCGCTGCTCTTCCGTCCAATCACCTTCCTCTCGTCTCGTCTCGCTCTCCATTTGCCTCACTAACCCAACCAGTCAATTGTCTGTGCTGTGTCCATGCCGCGCCAATCCGCTTAAAATGAGGAAAAGCCTCCGATTTGCTCGCATACCTTCGCACATGCTAACTCATCTCAATCCACCATAATCCGCGTATTTCCCAAATCGGTGGTAGGAGAAGAATGATCAATAAACCCTGTTCCAATTCTTAACGTTAACTCAAAGGCTTAAACTTCAGTCAAAGACATAATTAATGCTTTAAACTGATTATAAACATCGAAATTTAATTCATTCCTTAAATTTATAAATCCATCAATTATTCGTAGGACATTAGTAAAGGTTTGTTTTAAGGATGGTCGACGAAACTTCGCCCATTGACGAATCGAATCGTCCAAACTTTTTTAATTCTTACGCCCCATATTCGGCAATGTCTTTGCCATTTCTGCTACCGTCGACTTCGTCCGGTTACCCGTCCGTCTCGTCGTCGTTGTATTCGCCCCATCAGTCTTTTGCGCACCCCCAAAATCAGCTGGCCCCCTCCTATCCAAATGCGTTTTCCGCCTTTCACTCTCCGTTCAGTTATCTTTCCGCCCCCTGCGGCGATGCCTCCTCAAATTTACAGCTTCCGCCTGCTCCCCCCGCTGCTGCTCCCTATCATCACCTTCATCATCAGTCGTCAGCCTGCTCTACCGCTAATGCCAATTTGAACACATTTGCTGCAGCAATGTCTTTGGCGGCCGCTTCAGTCGCCGGCCTTTCGTCGTCCGCCGCCCCCCGGGGGGACGGAAGCCGTGGCGGCGGCACAAGAAGAGCAGGGATCAGCAGCAACAGCGACAACAACAATGCCACCAGCGGCGGCAGGTTGGCATTGGCATGGCACCAGCAGCATTCCGCCGTTGAGGGCACTGATCATCACCTCGACAAGCAAAGCCACCACCGACACAGTTTCAGTGACAGCGATCATCGCTTTTCATCCACCACAGCTTTAGGCCATTCGTTCGCTTCTTGCTCCACAAATAGCAACGAATTTAATAACAGAAAGGGTCGCCGAGAAAGGACTTCGTTTAGTAAGGTCAAACGAAACGAAAAAACATATCATTGAAATTTGGTTTATTAATCATTTCGAAATGAATAATTTAATAAGGACAACCCGATAATGGATAAACCGTTAAAATTTATTTTGTGTAATTTGGGAGGGATAATTAATTTGATGGAAGAAATTCATGAAACAAATAGCAATTTTACAGGAACAGCTGAACATTCTCGATGAACATTTTAATATAACAGTAAGTGTGGAGGTTTCTCTCTCATCCGATTTTATTTATCATTGGGCTCCAAGCAATATCCGGACGTGGTCACGCGCGAAGAATTGGCACAACGCGTTGGGCTGGCAGAATGTCGCATCCAAGTGGGGGAAATGATCAAAATGCCTGGGGGTTGGCAATAGCGGTAAACGCGGCCATAATCAGCAAAGCTTTTTACGATGTTTAATCTTCTTATGGCTTAATTGTTGTTTTGGTTTCCGTTCGAAAAAGTTTTTTAGTTCTTCCAACCCCTAAAATTGCTCCTAATTTCCCAAAATTTAGGTTTGGTTCAAGAATAAACGAGCAAAGTTTCGGTGTGTCATTCGTCCTTTTGACTTCTTATAAATCCAGGACATATTATTAAGTGCAAACAAAAAACAAGAGGAGTTGGCGAAAAAGTTAGCCGGATTTCATCAGTCGTCGGCCGCGGCAAAATTTGCCTTTGATAATGCAAGTGACTCGCCGCCTCCGGCCGAACCGACGGTGGCCAAAACGATGTCACCGGTCGAAATGAAAAGGGCACACCTGCTGAGAGTGGCAAAAACGGAAAGCAGCGCCCAAGGGGAACGGCAGCCGTCATGTGAAGCAGCGGAAATGAAAGGGATAAAGCCGGACGAATTGTGCGGCATCCATTCCTCTGTCAAATCGGAGAGCCAATCCGTCGCAGCAGCCTCTTTCCCCGCTTCATTGGCAAGGAATGCAATGGCTACAACTTTGTGGGGCGGCAATGGAATGCCAGCGATGGACCTGACAGCTTCTTCAACCACTGGTGCCGGATACGCATCGACAATGGCGGATTGGTTGCAGTGGCAGCAACAGTACTCCCATTACCAATTAGGAATGGTAAATGCGCATTATTATGTGCCGCCGTATTGAATGAATGGCACTTTTAATATTTTTTCACTTATATTTTAAATTTTAATTCCACAACTTTTAAGTATCCAAGCGGCGCCTCTTTGTACGGGTATCCCGCCCCATATTATGCTCCGTCGCACTATCAAAACGACGCCGGAGGGGCGACGGCTTCCTCCGCTTTAACAGTGGGAATGAACGAAAACGGCACGAGCACAGCAACAAAATTGGAGAAGCAATGAAGCAGGAACACCGAATGAAAAAGAAAACGAATTCGAAAAGAATAATTCTCAACAAAAATCCTTTTGTAATGATTGTCGGGTTTTGGAAAAATGAATTAAATTTTTGTCAACAAAAAGCAAGCATTAGATTAATGTGACTGGCTTCAAATTTAACTGATAAAATGAGAAATTTTATCAAATAAAAGCTTTCGTCAAGCGAAACTTGCTTCAAGCAAAAGCCAATACTAATTGGACGAATCGCAAAAAAAGATAAATTCTTTGTTCGATTCGACACTATATACATATTTTGTAATATTTTATTCGACTTTTTCAAACCGAAACCATTTTTCTCCCGAATCCCTATTTCAAATTCGAAAACTATAATCATTCAAATGCATTAAAGATTTAAATGAAAAAAGTGGATCGAAATAAAATCTAAAAAATTTTTGTTTTCGACTTTTTTCGAATTCGGGTCAGGGTTTTACTTATTCTATGAATCTTATTTTTCGAATATTTAATACAAACTTTGAAGGCCATTACTCAGATGCTTCGTTCATTCAATAAGAATGTTTTTATTGGTCAGAAAATTTTGCGAATAAATGTCGCGACAGTTGCGGCACAATCGACAGCTCCAAAACAACAAAAGGTTAACATTTTTCAGCTACATATTTATTGTTGAAAAGATTTTTTTTAGTGAAAAGATTCATCCATTCTTTTTGCTCTGTTTAGGTTGAAGTTACCATTGACGATAAGAAAGTGTTGGTGGACCCCGGCATGACAATTCTTCAGGTTCATGCACAATAAGAGACAACAAATATTTGATGGCTTTAATTATAGTATGAAAATAAGGTAAAATTAACGATTTTTTATTTTTCAAAGGCTTGTGCTTTGGTCGGTGTGGACATTCCGCGTTTCTGTTACCACGACCGATTGTCAATCGCTGGCAATTGTCGAATGTGTCTTGTCGAAGTGGAAAAGTCGGTTAAACCCGTCGCGTCCTGTGCAATGCCAGTGATGAATGGAATGCGAGTTAAGACCAATTCGCCGGCGACGAAAAAAGCGCGTGAGGCGGTGATGGAGTTTCTGTTGGTCAACCACCCGCTCGACTGTCCCATCTGCGACCAGGTGAAACACAGCCACGCCCAAGGGACAAACAATTCTTTGGGGGGGGGGCGGCACAGACGAACTATTCTATCTATTAAATTGAAAAATGATTATCATTTCCAATTTACAGGGAGGAGAATGCGACCTTCAGGACCAGTCAATGGCCTTTGGATCGGACCGAAGCCGCCATCAAAACGAATATGACGGAAAGCGGTTGGTTAGGACAACATTCATGCATATTGTAGCGCTAAAATAATAATATACCTCCCATTATTTTCTAAACATTGTTAAAATTACTTCTTTGTGTTGGGATTATTCCGTTGTCTTCAGGGCGGTGGAGGACAAAGACATTGGCCCTTTGGTGAAGACAATAATGACTCGCTGCATTCACTGCACTCGCTGTATTCGGTTCGCCAATGAAATTGCGGGAGTGCCGGACTTAGGCTCAACCGGAAGAGGGTCGGACATGCAAATTGGCACTTATGTTGAGAAATTGTTCGCCTCCGAACTCTCTGGGAATGTTATTGACTTATGTCCCGTCGGGGCATTGACCAGCAAACAGTACAGGTTAGAGTCATTTACCCAGCAATTAGCCATTGTATTGACTATTCTTGGTGGCAATTCTTAGTCTTAAGTTTTATTGCCCGTCCATGGGAAACTCGAAAAACGGACAGCATCGACGTAATGGACGCACTGGGCTCGAACATTGTCCTTGCGCACCGAACCGGAGAGATTTTGAGGATAATTCCGCGAAACAACGAAGTGTGAACTGGAAATGAATTTAGAGTTGCAACCGCTCTTGGTTCACTTCAAATTTTGGCAGGAAGTCAACGAGGAATGGCTGTCAGACAAAGCGCGGTTCATTTGCGATGGTCTGAAGCGACAGCGATTGCTGCAACCGATGATCAAAAATGAGTTAGACATTCTCAGGTCGGTTCATCGCCTGATCAATTTGTGCATCACACCAAATTCAGCCCCTGCAATTGGGAGGAAGCCCTTTTTACCGTTGCGCAAAAACTGCGTCAGTTTCAGCCGAACGCGGTAGCTGGGTTGGCCGGTGCTTTGGTCGATTCGGGTCTTTCTGATTATAAATCGAATGACTTTTGTGGTTTTTGTTAAGAATCGCTGATCGCATTGAAAGATTGGTTGAACCAAGTGAACACAGAAAATGTTTTCAGTGAGGGCGAATTGCCCAATTTGAGTGGAGGGACCGATTTGAGGTAGGCACTTTTTTATAAAACATACATTTGTAGACTTAATGAAAATGGTGGCAATTAAGGGCCAATTATTTGTTTAATGACAAAATTGCAAATGTTGAGAAATGCGACGCCCTTTTGTTGGTTGCTACCAATCCCCGGTACGAAGCACCCGTGTTAAACGCCAGAATTCGCAAGACGTAAGAAAAGACTTTTGATTTCTCTGTTTTTACACATTATATAGTTTGGTTTCTTTTTGGGTTTTTATATTCGGACATTGAAATTGGTGTCATCGGTGCAAATGTCGACCTCACTTATGACTACGCACATTTGGGCTCCGATTCGTCCGTTTTGGATGATCTTTTGAGTGGGAAGTCGTCATTCTATGAGGTTTTTTTTTATTCGTTTTTGACTAACAATAAACAAATAACCCAAAAGAAATTGAAAAATGCGAATTATCCGATGATTGTTGTCGGTGCCCAAGCATTTCAAGGCGACGACTCCGAGTCAATTCACCAAAAGTTGCAACAATTGGCGGAAAAACTCCGTTCCGCTTCACGGGATAGACAAAAGCAAAGTTTGGATATGAGGATGGACACAGAAAACGACAGTCTTTTCGAATTTAGCGAATGAACATGCAAAAGTGCTTAATTTGCTCCATGAATTTACTGGCCACGTGGCTGCATTCGATCTCGGCTATCGCCCCTTCAGTGAATTCAGTCCCGAAGTGAAGAAGTCCACTAAATTGCTGTATCTGCTTGGTTCTGATGACAAACCGATTTCAAGAAAAGAATTCCATCCCGATGTTTTCATTATTTACCAAGGTATTTAGGATTCTTTCATTCATTATATCACCTTCCAACTCATTTTGTCCTTCTAAGGTCACCACGGAGATAATGGCGCAGAAATTGCTGATCTTATTCTGCCAGGAGCAGCGTACACCGAGAAAGAAGCGATTTGGGTGAACACGGAGGGACGGGCTCAAAGAGGGTCGGTTCCTCGATTCTCTGACCAAGTCAGGACTGTTCAAACTGCCTTGTTTATTCTTTCAGTTACCCAGCTGTTGTTCCCCCGGGAGACGCGCGCGTGGATTGGAAAATCATTCGGGCGTTGAGCGAAGTGGCAGGGCGCAAATTACCTTATGATACACTTGCCGACATACGACATCGTCTGTCCGAGGTCGTTTTCCTGGACCAAGCAAGGCAAAATCAATGGAATTGTTTTTAGATTGCGCCTCATTTTACGCGTTACGATGTGGCCGAAGACGCCAATTTTTGCCATCAAGCTTCCATTCTTTCCTCGCAGGCAAATAACAGTTGGCTTCTCTTTGTAACGGTGGGGCACTTGGGGACCATCCCTATTTGCGTTTCCCCTTTCCGTCACTTTAATTGCCTTTCCATTGTGTGCACTTTCTCTCCGAAATATCTTTAATCCAAATCATTAATTACAATGTGACAATTCTCCTAAAGTGTGGGTACAATGCAAGGGTCGTCCACTCCCGCCGACTTTCCCCTCCGGGGCCCAGACTTATCCCCGGTGCCGGAGTCTCTTACCCAAGACTGACTGCAAAGCCCTTTTCGGGCCATTTATCAACCCCGCGGGCTTCTTCCCAAAGGGGTGTGGTCGGGAATGGACGAATGGGGGACAGATGGTAAAATACGAAAGTACGCCCATTACATCTTCTCATCGCGATTTTTTAATAGAAGGCTTCAATTCCCACGGGCACTCGCCGCCGTTCTTTGGAGCCACGACAGCGCACTTTGGCTGATTATTGGTTGACCAATTCGATCGCAAGGGCTTCTCCGACGATGGCACAATGCGTCAAAGCTTCGCGTGAATATTAATTAGAATGGGCGGGAATTTGGGGATTGGCGAAACGAAAATGCAGGCGATCCGGATCTGGAAATTAACTCATACATTGTTTTGTGTGTTTAAGGTGAATATGCCATCCAACCTCACACAGACCCGTTGAGACTGGCAAATCCCCATGCTTGAGGACGCGAAGAAGAAAGACACTCCAATTTGAATTAGGAAACGCTGTATATTCTTTAACTAAAAGTTTTAGTGAATTTGTTCTGTTCATTTTGAGGCGGACAACTATAAAGGCGAAAAGAGTTACGGCGGCAATTTTCTTCATTATGACAATAAATGCCTTTGAATTTAGAGTATTTACAGCGTCCCAATTTAACTTTAATTTTCATTTCACCAGTCTCATTGTACGTAGTTGAAAATGGTGATGCTAACGGTGCTGAAAAAGGCGAGGAGAAAGGAGCAGGAAATGCGGGTGCTCATTCTTGGTCTGGACAATTCAGGCAAGACGACTTTTCTAAGGAAAATCAGCGGAGAGGAAATTGGCGGCATTGCACCCACTTTTGGTAATGAAACTGGTCACCAAAGCATAAATAAAATTACCCTTTTGCAGGCTTCAATATCAAAACGCTTGAGTTTATGGGTTGGAAATTGAACTGTTGGGATGTTGGAGGACAAAAAAGTCTCCGTACATATTGGCGTAATTATTTTGAACGCACGGATGCCGTAATTTGGGTGGTGGATGCGTGTGATGTCAGTCGACTGGACGATTGTTCCCGGGAATTGCACTCGTTAATCAACGAGGAATGCCTTCATGGAGTCACTCTTTTGGTGCTCATAAACAAACGCGACTTACCCGGCTCGGCCAATGCCAAAGAAATAGAAAAGGTATGATATAAACTTGGTATGTATAGTTTAAGCGATTAACACTTCCCATTTTAGATTCTCCATTTAGAAAAGATAAAGCACCATTGGCGCGCCTATGAAACAAGCGCATACACTGGTACGAAATGCGATCTTTAGGATTGTTTTAGTTGCACAATAATTTATTTTAGGCCAAGGTCTGCTAGAATCTCTGGAATGGATGGTCAAAGACGTGAACTCAAGAGTACTCGTGCCGGACTGATTCGTTTTTAATATTTATTTTTGAAAATAAAGACATCATGAAGTTCTGATTTGAAATTTTCCTGCTTTGGTTACGTATTTAACGCCCTTGAATGGTTTGTATGATTCGCCGTAGATGTCTAGTCGGCTGACCTTAAGCCCAGAAGCAGCGAGTTGGCTGATTTTGAACTTTGCTGTTATTGGAGGTGGCTCCAAGTGTTCTTTAGCATTGCTTCCGGCGGTCGACACCTGAGAATGTAATGTAATGACATTTCATGTTTTTTTGTCGTTTCGGACCGTTCCTTTGAGGGTCGGAGGTTTGCCAAGCTCAATTTTCCCAACGGTCCATTGCAGGAGCCTCGTCGTTGGGTCAAAAGCGACTTTGCCGTGACTGGCCATCAAATTGCAGTTCTGCACTCCTTTCGGCATTTGACATTCGAGCAAAACATCCTCCAAAATCTTTCCCATGCTTTGTTTTGGGCTGACCATCAGCTCAAAACGACCTGCTGCTCCATTTTTCAGCAAAATGTTGTGACGGACGAAAAGAGGAATAGCAACGACACTAAAAAGAGGAAAAAATAAACACAAACTTATATGTGATTGCACTGCCAACAGTGAACAATTCCCACCTTTGAAGACTGATGTGATAGGAAAGAAGTCGAAAATTGCCGTCGGGTGGAACAAATGAGAGAATTCTTTCATTTTCCCAGCGGCGAAATCGAACACATGGGTGAAAAGAGACGTCGTCCAGAATGCGGGAATTGGACAGTGTCATCGAAAGGTCGGGCATCCCAGACAATTTGCAGCAGCACTCCACCTGTACTCGAAACGGTCTTTTCCCCACACTTAATTCCTACTCACATATCCATGGATCTCTGCCGAAATGGTGGCTCCCTGCTTGTCAATTATGGCATCTATCTCTTCAATGACGTCGAAATATGCTGTAAACAGAAATTTGCTTATGTCCGACCTGATAAACTTTTACCTTCGTTATTTGCGTATTTTACGTCGGCCCTTCGCCAGGGGACATTCTGTGAGAATTTACGAATTAAATTGCTGTAATTGTTCTAAGACAAACTCACGGACAATTGTCCAGTTGGTAAAACCTCAGAAATATTTGTGCGCCCAGTAACTTGATTTTTTAAAGACCGCAAAAAATTTGGCGGTTTTATCATATCCTGCAGCACATTCAGTTCCGTGCATAATGGATAACCGTAGTCGAGTATTTCGTCGAGCAACTGAATTCAGGAAAGAGAATCAACCTAAGCAATTCAAGATTAAGTAAACCAAGAAAAGCTTACCTCAAAAACAATGACAATATTTTCTATGATTGCAGAATCCGAACATTCGTCGAAGTAATCGTTAAAAATTGAAATTATCCTATGGAGCACTTCGATTACCATTAATGGAGGCGCTAAATTTGGTATTTTTATCTTAAAGTTGGTTGGAACCTCTCAGTACTTTCCGTGATGCAAATGGCAATGAAATATAAGCCGTTGTGGTGGACAATGTATAAGTAATGATGTGGAGCTGCGATCACCGGGGGAATGTGCTCGCCATGTGACGAATGCTTTTGTACATCGAAGAAATAGTCGCAAATTGAACGGTGAATGACGGATTTGTAGTGCTTTTCCAAAATCACGTCGCTAAAGAAAATGTGAAAATTTGACACTCAAAAAGAAAAATTATTCTACCCAATTCCAACGTTACGTAAGAGAATTACACAGTTAAGTTAAAGAGGGGGGGGGGGGGGCTTTTATTTGGCTTTCTGGCTATTTAACTCTTCAAATTTCACTTACTGAGATGAATTCACAATGAAAATGCTGTTGATCATGATTAGCCAAAATTCAGAATAAATTAAAATCTGTAATAAAAAAAATCATTCAGGCAAACAATTTAATTAAAATAAAATCATCTTTCAATAGAAAATATATTAAGTAATGGAAATGACCAGTGAAAAATTATAAGGTTAAGCTGAATTATAAATGCATGGAGCAGAAGCAGTGGTACGTGTATGCATATTGTCCTAACCCTTTTTTTTAAATTTTATTATGAGTGTATTTGAAGGCGCTGAATAAAGTGATAGGTTCTAAGTGTAAAAATGATAGCGGATTCGTGATCAACACCTTCAAATATCCCTGTGAGAATTTTTTAAAAATTCTAAGGGACGGGGCGCGGAATATGCCTACAAGTACCGGTGTGCTGTCTAAGTTGATAGGCTTTTTGCCCAACTCGTAAATTTGTTTAAATTTATGTTCAACGTTTTATTTTGTTGTTTTAACCGTCCGCTGTCATCCTTTGGAACTTCCTATTTTGTAGTCTCTGCTGTGTGTCCCTTTTCTCTTCTCCCCTTCCATCCGCTCGCTTCGGACTTTAGTCAATAAAACAAAAATATAATTTATAATTGAAACAGCCCAATTTGGCCTTTGTTCCCACCCAAGCACAATATAAAATGATTTATTTTTTTGTCACTTTGTGCCCATTTTTATTTGTCCCCACCATTCCCCCTTTATACGCGCCTATTATTGTCCTGAACAATGTTGGAGAATGTTGGTGCCGCCGACTTTACGCACTTTCCATGGCTTCTTTCGGCTCTCTTCGGCTGGGTCCTCTTCCTCCTGTTGCTGCTAATGATGAGTCCTTTCCCTTCAGCTAACTCATCCCTTCAGGTACGTAAATGAGGCAAAAAACAAATTGCTGATAGTTTTTATCCTTCCCTTTTCACATTATTAGACTTTCAACCCTCGCATTGCGTTGGTCGCTTTACTTCGCACTACCAACTCAAAGAAACAACACATGGCCTTCCTCGACTTATTCCGAGTGGGAGCCATTTGTTGGGTGATCAGCAATCATTTGGGCAGTGAAGGCCGTCTCGATGTGCTCTTGGGACTACCGCACGGCGACCATTTCAATTAATAACCCAAAATCTCAAATAACATTAGCGAAGACAGTTTTAGGCAGTCCATCCATGCCCATCCCATCCTTGGCCCCGCTTTCGGTTTGGTTCCAAGGCATAAGTAAGAAACACAAATTATCAAACAATTTTCATTGCACAGGAAACTCGGCTCTGGGTGTAGAAATTTTTCTGGTCCTTTCCGGCTTGTTGGCCGCTCGGTCGTGGCACCGTCGATGGCAATCTCATCTCAGTTTTTGGAGAAATTCTATGAATTTTCTTTTTCATCGGTGGCTTCGACTCGCACCAACTTCATTGGCCTTCGTTTTTCTTGCTGCTGGAACGAGTCGACATTTGTTTCCCCTGTCAGAATTTGTATTAGGGTTCATTTGTCTTTCTCCCCTTAAAACCACATGTTTAAATGGGGAACCCGGACCAACCAAGAATTGGTCTTTTTATGGGTATTTGTCATTACGAGTTTATTGGTCAGATTTCATCAGACAATGGCATCAAATTGCACACAAACACAACTTATTGCTCACGCGCTTCTCTTCAACAATTGGAATCCGCCCACCTGCTTCAGTTATCTTTGGCATCTCGGCCTTGACTGGCAGTGCCACCTGCTTGCCCCTTTCCTCCTCCATTGTCTTTCGCGGCGTCAAAGGGCGGGTTCAATTATTCTTATCAGTCTGATTGTTGGCTCAGTGTTTCTGCGTGGATTTAAATGCATTTCAAATGGAATATGCAATAAAAGTGATGTGGACATTCCGGTGGGTTATCCTTTTTCTCCTGTTTTGCCCCACATCATTGTCAAGCAGTTCGCCGCTGTCTCCGCTCGTCCTGACTACGCGTCTTTGATCGAAATGTACACGCGGCCGACCACAAAATGCGGCCCCTTCTTCGTAGGGCTTCTCGTTGGACTGTTCACTTTGAGTGCCAACAATCCATCGCCAGCACAATGGTCGCAAATGCTCAGACTGCAGCACAAAACTGTTTTCTGGACGGGACTTTGCACTGCGGTCGGATGCGTGTACGGAATTCTGCCACAGTATTGGTATCCGTACGAAGGAGTCACTGTATACAACATCGTCTACACGGCAACCTTCCGAACAATATTCGCTGCAGGCATTGGACTGATGATTGTCGGCTGCTTCCTCTCCCCCAAAAGGTCCATTCGTTCATTCCGTTATGCCCATCGCCACCAAGCAAAGAGTGGCTTTCGGGCGGCATATCCTTTCATCCATCATCGATCCCAACTCTCCCCGCCACTTCAGCGCGACTGTGCCCTTTCTCAACCACTCAATTTGGACAGTGCTCGCCCGTCTGACCTTCTCCGCCGCGCTCGTTCACATGCCCATCATTTTTTTGTTCACACGCGTTCCCTTATTCCAACAGTTTATGTCCCCTTTTGGCTTGCTTCTTGCCCTTCCACCCGCCGTTCTTTTGAGTTTTACAGCGGCAATTCTTTTTTATTGCATTGTCCAATGGCCCATCTCTCAAATTATTGTTCAAATAATAAATAATTAAAACGGTACCAAAATAATAAAATGAATGGTAAAATATTAAATTGAGAAAATGAGAATGCCCAATTCAATCAAAATGTTTTCCAAACCCGCTCATTGATCCTTCTGATGCTTTCCTTCGTATCTTCGGTCACATCCTTTCGTCTTATTGCGCTCGCCTCCAATCGTCCCTTATAATGAGACTGTTAGTCCCAAAGTTGGCCATTGAAACTACGTTAGGAAAAAGTGGATGTCAATCGGCCAGTCCACAAACTGATTAATACAGACTGCTTTATTCTATCTTCCCGTTGTCTAGCACTAATTCCCCCAGTGATGAAAAGGAAATTAAATTCCCATAAAAGGAATTGTGTGTTGGTATACTTTAGTTTAGCGTTTCTTACCTCTTTCAATGTTCTTGGCCTTTCCAGTGCATACGCCACCAGTAAATGCTTGTAGCAAATCTGCAGACTCTCCATGGTCTCCCAACTTTTATCTTCGTAACCTTTCCATTTGACCAAATAATGCGGCGCCTCCGCGCCCAAATGTTTCCGTCTCCCCAGTACCTTCTCCACTTCATACATAATTGATTGTCTTGCCCAACCTTTTCGCTTTTTGACCGCCTCTTCAAATGCGGCAATTGCTTCGACGGTTCCCTGGAAAAGGGTTAAGCATTTCCAATGGTTTGTTTAGCTTTCCCACCAGCGATATTCTTTTCTCCCAATTTGTGTTAGCATTTTCATTGCTTCTCACTCCTGCCTCCTCCGGCCATAGCATCAAATACGACGCGGCCTCTTTGTTTCTGTCCAATTTGTTCAGAACTTTGATAGCTTTGACAACCGAAGTAGCTGCTGCAGATGCCATCGGAGGCTGGCATTTTTGGTAATTGAATAGTGACACATGGCTTTTAATTTCATCCGGCTCTTCCGAGTCATCCCTTTGATCCTTCTCGTTCGTCACCAGAATATTCCTCTTCGAATCCGACCAAAATTGTATGTGCTTAACCAATTCGTTGTTTCAACTGGAACGCACTTAGC
Source organism: Heterodera carotae (assembly GCA_024500135.1). Taxonomy (NCBI): domain Eukaryota; kingdom Metazoa; phylum Nematoda; class Chromadorea; order Rhabditida; family Heteroderidae; genus Heterodera; species Heterodera carotae. Next base: position 11,577 of record JAKKIK010000563.1, on the reverse strand, counting down.
CCCTTCACATCAGACACTTGCCTTCAAATTTTGCTGCTCAAATGTCTCAACCAATTCGCCGTATTCCGGTAACAAATATTTGACTTTCTCCCAGGTGGGCACTCGCCAGCCCACCCATTTGACCAAATATCGCAGTTGACCTTGCACCGTTCTGTCCAAGAGAGCCTCCACTTCGTAGTCAGTGAATTCCCACGCTTTTCGAGGATCTTTTGCGATTGATTGCTCAAAACGTTCAACCAATTTTCTGCAGTCCTATTTTGTCAAAAATAAAACACTGTCAATGCTTTCTTCCACTCACTGACGACAGCTTATTTGCCCATTCCCACGATGTCGATGGGTTCTCCTCCCCTTTACTAGTTCCGTAATTCCATTGGACCAAATAAGCAGAAGGACTGTCTTCGTAGGCGACTTTTTTGAGAATTTTGACGGCAAGGCGTGGCGTTTTTGGACCTATTAAAGAGCAGAAATGAAGGTTTTGAGTTTCAAGAAGGGAAAACGAACTTTGAATTTTTAGACTAATCTTAGGTGTAATTTCTGTGTCATTCTCCAAGAGAGCTGCAGGGCGTTTACGGCTATTTTCGTTGCAAAGGACAACTCTTCGGCTTAAAGGAGTTCGTCTCATCTGTTGGGAATTCGTCGCGGACAAAGGCAATGGAACATTCAAAGGCGTAAAATTTAGCAAATTTATCTGTGAAAAACAAATTGTAATTGGAAATCTGTGCAAATTACCGTTTCAAATTGTGAAGAACTTGACGGCGTACTAAGCACTGAAGAAAAACTCGTTGACTGAAGTGGTGACGTTATAAACTCCTTTATCCATAACTCATCCATTCAAGAACAGCCAATGAAATACCGTAAAATTAAGCGTAGCAATGGAAGCGTTTATACTACTTTCTAAAATTCAATGTATATTTTTGAGTTTTACTTAGCTTATATCAAGGGCGTAGCCAGGGGGGGCTGTAGCCCAACGAACCGATTTCCAAAATTTCACCTTTTTTTTATTTAGCCCCCACCCCCCTGAAACAAGCCCAGAATTAAAATATTGGCGTTCTGTTTGAGGAAAATCCAATTCTAAACGCGACGCTTGGAGCTATTAATTCTCAATGAAATTTTCTTCTTTTCTCGTTTTATTGTTTTCCATGCTTCATCTGTCTTTTTAACCCTTAGATGTCCCTTTATAATGTTCCTGAAGTATTAAAGCAAAAATTGGTTGAAGTTGAGGGAACTTCGAAAATAACTTCTCCGCAGACTTCGCTCGAAGAAAACTTGAGAATAACACACAAAAATGAATCCATGTCTTTTGAGAATGGACGCTTTTTATTATGGAAAGGTTTGCAACTGATGTTTTAGTACTTTTTCGTTCTTTTTAAATTAACAGGCGTCGAGACTGGTTTTTTTTATCGAACTGCACATCCGAGCCCCGGCTCTTTGACTATTTATGACTACAAGAATGGAACCGCTAACACTATGCTTCTCTTCAGTCACCAATTTGGGCATACCGCGCTAATCGTCGACGCCATTTACTTTCCACTGAGTGCAGATCACCCGGGAATTGTGGTCGCAGTTACGGATCGTTCAATGGACAAAAATGGCGATTACTTGGCTGTCTTCTCGCTGCTTTCGCATTCTCTTCTGAATGCCTTTTATGTTCAATATCCAATAACTTCTATTTATTCTATTCTCGATGGAAGCGCAGAACGTGCTCAGTTTTTGAGGCTGTCCAGCTCATTTCACAAAGTTTATTGACGATTTTTTTGTGCAATTAAGTAAATTTCACCTAGGATTGGCCGCACATTTTGCTTGTCGGATGCCGATATGGTTACGTCACTTTGGTCTATTTTGATTTGCAAATAGAAAAAATCTCTTCGCAAAAATCATTAAATTCACCATCAGCCACGTTAGGGAATAAGACAGAAGATATTCTTCCGATCCGCTGCAAAAAGAATGTCCATTTGACAAGTTCGTTTTTATTATTTACACTTAGATTGTTCTAAAATTATAATTTCAGAAATATTTTATGAGGATCAAATGTTTGTTTTTCGTGCTGATGATGGGACAACAAAATGTTTGACCAAGGGTAAAATATATTAAATTTTACAAATATTAGATCGAAGCGAGTAATATTCAGAAAAGGTCAGCGTCTCCGCTTTGCATTGGGAGGAAAAGTGCGGCTTGGTTTTTGTCGGTTTCAACTTCGGCGGTGTGATGGCCGTGTCGCTTCGCACTTCCAAGGTCTTTTCGCTGCTTTACATCGATGGCACTGTGCTGCATTTTGCGTCTCAAGAGCCCGAAGAGGATCCCAGGCCGATTCTTTTCCTCTGGATAGCCTTCAGTTCTTTGCGGTCATTTTATTTTTTTCCCTCATGGTTAATTTTGCCATTCATTCTTTTCTTTTAGCACTGGCACATCGTTGCTTTTGTGCAATATAAACTTTCCCAAAGACGAAGAGCGAAAGAAGTTGTCACCGGACGGCGCCGAGCACTACACATATTTGGAGCCTCAATTCATGCCATACATGAAGGTGAGTGAGTGAATTATTAGTTGTGCAATTTTTGCAATTTGTATGTAAGTACCAATTTCGCAAAATTACCCCCGCCCACCCTTAGTGGCCGCTCGATAGTTGCTCTCGTCTGTACACAATGCGCACCATTCAAGTGCAAAAAGGCATCGCCAGCGGCGGAGGCGATTCGGATCTTTTCCCTGGTGAAGCATCGACATTAACAGAGTTGGGCCACAAGACTAAGGTGGACACATCACTACTCTTTGTTGCTTGGTCAGAACAGCAACATGGACAGATGCGAATAAACGTCAGTTTAATTTGTTGTAATTCTAAACTGCTTCTTATTGCTTTAATTTGAGGGCTCTTTGTTTGATCTCAACGCTTTTTACGCGAAAAGACTGATTCCGAAGATTCAGCCCGATTCAACAATAGCGCGACAAATTCCATTCATTTCGAGGTTCTCCGCGCGAGAATTGGCTTCCACCCATCAGCCACTTTTGGTTTGACACTAAAAAACATTGGAGAAATTAATCGAAGTGCAATGAGCCCTACTCCCGTTAAGGACATTATGCCAAGCGCCGTTTACCGTTTCTCTGCCCTCGCTCTTCTCAACGAGTCCATTGACCAACTTTACTATCCCTCGACGTTTCATTTAAAGAACACAACTCTCACATCGACACGCATTTTTCAAACAGAAGTTCAACCCATTCAAGTGCAGGTACCTAAATAATAACTAATTATATAATATTTTTACATATTACTACAGTTGGTCAACGAATTATCTCAAAACTTCGTCAGCTATTTTGAAAACCCAAAGCAATGCGTTGGTTGGATTCACGCGATTGGACTCGCAAACTCGGCACCTTCGGCCAACATTGTAATTCATTCATTCTCCTACTTAGAGTCAGTTTTACTTGCTTTCAGAACGAAGAACGTGTCTGTCTGTTACGGGTGGTCGTCCACAATTTCTTCCCGGGCATCGTTTCACTTATTGAGACTTCGGCCAGCAATACGGAATTGCTTAAGTTTATCCAGAAATGGATGTGGAAGGAACTCGAAATAACCAAAGCAAAGTTTGACGAACTCTGTGAGTGCATTGAGTGTTTTGCAACAAATAAAGCACTATTTGTTCCAAGGTTCCCCGATCTTTGCCAACCCTCCTCACGATCTTTCGCCAAATTCGCAAGGCTATGTCCAACATGCGCGGCTATTCTTTAAACGCGCATCTATCGTCTTTAGACTTATCCACTCGGCCGTAGAGCAATCAAATGACCAAGGTCGACTATTTTTGCATTCTATTTCTAAAATGTTGGAGGTTTGTTTTAGATTGGATTCGGTCAATTATTGTGCAGGAAACAACAGTTCGACAGGTGCGCCTCTATTCGGCATGCATCGCATTTGGTCTTCTCTATAAACTTTTGCCAATTGACCCAGTGAACATCCGTCTTTATTCCGCCGTGACTGAACAATTTGCGAGACGCGTGGAAAGACTGAATAAATTTGGGTGAGAAACTGAACTGAAAAGCATTTATGAAACCGTAATCGAATTTCAGAAGGAAACCACAAATTCACAAACTAATTGGTCAAATCATCGAATTGAACAAAGAAAATGAACTATGGCAGGGTAAAACGGCGGAATGGTACCCGCCGAAGGACTTCACTGTAAGTTTGATGTACCAGGCCTTCAAGGAACTGGACGTTTCAGGGGAGGGGGGGGGGGGGTAAATTTAATTTTTTTTATTTTTAATTTATGCAGCAATTCTATTTCATTAAAGCTTTTGCTGGAGAAAATTTATTGTCATTTTTTAGAGTCTTTTGCCCATTCTTTTGTTCGTCAACGTTTCGGAAGCAGCTAAAACGGAGCTGATCGGCTATTACTGCTTAGACTTGGAGACTTCAGCTGCAACATTTTCTTCCACCGTCGAAGTCAAAGATGGAAGCACTCCGCCAAGTTATTCCACTCGGTTGCTCCGTCGACGTGATGATCCACCAAATTCATTTCGAAATTGCAAATTTTTTGCACTGTTCATTTCTGTTCTTTCGGAAGAAAACTTATCTTCTGAAGAAATGGATAGGTTGAGAGTGCTTTGGTCAGAGGACAAATTGCTGGCTGAAGTAAATTCGGTGAGACATATTTTTCTTTTATTCTATAGGCTAAATGGTCATCCCTTTTCTTCCAAAGGAAGCCGAAAATTTGCTCATTTCTTCTTTCGACAGCATCCCAAAACATAATCCTCCGAGTCGTGTTGATATTGGACAACTTAAAGGTGCTTAAACAAGTCTCGAAGCCAATGAATATTAAGGTCATTAAATGTGTTTTCAGAGGAATTGCTCCAAACAGATTGGGGACTGTACAAATTCAACCAATTGATGCTGGAACGTGGTCATTTCGATTTGTTGCTGGATATTCCGTCACTGAAAGGAAACGAGCCCGAATTTGTTCAAAAGTGTCATTGTCGCTGTTTGGACGTGAAACGCCGTTTTCCCACGCTGTTTCGTAAGAGGATAACACTGCCGCCTTCTGTCGTTGACCATTTCCGAGAAAAATGTTACAATGAACAAACGAATATTTATGAGATATGCTTTGTTTAGGCACACGTCGAAACAATAATTGGCATTTGTTGCCTCCTCAGCAGTCCGAGTCTGTCCAACAATGTCAGCTGGTCATGCCAGTGGGGTAAGTATTGGCGTCTTTTTGCTATTGTCATGAATTCATTGTTGATCGCCGAAGCCGAGTGAGGCACTATTTGCAAATTTGTTTTTTTTTACAGCAAACATTCCGCCGTTCCGTTACACAAACAGCAATTCGCCCGACCTAAAACTTCTCGCGATAAAATGGAACGTTTTGAAACTATTTCTCACAAGCAAACGATTTCTATGACAAATGGCGAAGAGAACACCGCGGATTATGAAACGTTGGAGGAATTGCCTCTCACAATTGCTACGCCAAGGCATGCAAAGACACAAAACAGGAATAAACACATTTTTGTTTAAGGCGAACAGAGCGAAGTGTTTTCTTCGAAAAACAGACTCCGACTAATGCAAATGCTACTGTTGTCATTGAGCAGCAGCCTCCTTTCGAAGAGCAGCCAAAAACGCCAACATCGACTCCAATAGCGGGGACCCCTCGGCAACCAAACGAAGGGATGTCACCGGTGGAGTGCAATATCATACAAAAAGGGTTGGTTGGGCATGAGCTGGCGGCCCAACATTGCCATCCATGCTCGTATTTTTCTTCCTTGAAGGTCAGTAAAGGCGAAGGATTGGGACAGAATAGTGAAAATCACTCAAACGCCGTTGTCTCTGCGCAAAAGCATCGGCGAAAGCAACAAATACCCGCTTAGACAACAACGTTCATTTGAACGTGCTCGAACTCTTTTGTTTCCCGCTGAGGCTGCTCCGCAGAAAATCGGCAATAAAATTGTGACGCGTTCAGTCGCCAAAAAAATGGAAAGGGGCGGTGGCGTGGAGAACAGACAAAACACTCCACCACAGCTGAGAATGGACGAAGACGACCAAAATGAGCAGGACCGGCTGATTTCGCCAATGCCAAACATGAACAAATCGGTCCTTCCGTTGTCTATTCTGAAATCCGACAGGAAACGTTCGCGCCTTCCTACAGATTCATTATGTATCCTTTGTTTTTATTTGTTTTACTGTCATATTCCTTTAAGCTTCTAAACCACGACTTCGATTTGCTCAAGCACTTTTTACCACCGAACAAATTCCTTCAAGGGCCGAGAAGTAATCTTTGACAATTTTTATTGGTTTTTACCTGTCCCCTTACTTTAGAGCGATGGACCAGGAAACTTCGTTTTCCAATTTTGCGTCTTTGTCGGGCAGTGAGTCGCCTGCGTCATCTTCAAAGTCATTGGGATTGACAATAAGCTCTTTCTCTGGAACGCTTGAGGAAAGAGAGTCGCGGCCCAAAAAGAGCAAATTGTCCGTTGGTTTGTTTTCCAATGCCGATCCATCCCCATCTTGTTGAGTCACATTTGGACCCTTTATTCCCTATCCTCCTGCCAATGTTGGACCTCGTCATTTATGACATTGAAATTAATTTGAATGTATCCACCCAATCTCATTGACTTCAGTGAAATTAGTTTTGTATGAATCACCCAGTCTCATTGACTAAGTGCTTTTCCCATTGACAAAATGTCTTACACGTGAATTATTTTTTGTTACCAAAATTTATTAACGGTAAAATAAATGATACTCATTCTCTCCACGTGTCAATTTTATGTTACTTTTATTGATAAAAATCCAACCGTAATGTGATCTTTTCGTTCTTTTACTTCTCGCATTCAAATTCGTTGGGATTGTGATGGTGTTAATAACACTTTGACATCGGAAACAAATTTTTGTTCCGAAACCTCCGGTGATTGATGGCCGAATGAGAGAGTGAACAGAGCGTAGTGATTGGTCGAGCTGATAGACGGAAGGCATTCCACACAGACACCCGCCCGGTGTTGGCTGATATAAATGACGCGGTCGTTGCTACTGAAATTACGTTAATACTTATGAATGGAGTGGCAAGGGGTCACTGATCAGGAACTTGATATCCATTTCGATATATCAATAGCTCAGGCCCGTATCCAGGGGGAGGGGGTTGCTTTTTTTCCAGCAAAAGGAAAAAAATTACAGAAATTTCCTCCCCCCCCCCCGAAATTTTTTTCTGGATACGGGCTTGGAACAGCTGATCCTAATTTTCCAAGCGAGTGAGTGGTCAAGAAAAGTGCGATGTAGGAGGAGGGGGGGACGATATGACCTCTCGTACCTCTCCTGGATACGTCCCTGGTGCATGGGTGGGAGGGGTGTGACCTCTCGTACCTCCCCTGGACGATCAGCGCCACCGCAAAAGTGTAATTAAGCAAACGAGTATTAAACCAGAAAAATGTATTACGCGGTCGGTTCTTCCGAGTCCATTGCATATTTGCGCTCAGATGTTCGCAAATGGACGGGAGGATCGTCCGTCGGGTCGCGATTTGGAAGAACAAGTTGCAGTGAGAAGTTCGAATTCTGTAAATTCAAAGAATAATTATAATAAATAGCTTTCCACACTTTTAAAAGCGAATTATGTCATTTAAAATAGCGAATAAACGAAATGAAAAATCTCCTTTTAACATGAAAGGTTTTACTGGGTGTAGTAAAGCCATTAAAAGCAATCAATCATTCACTTACTTTTACACAATTAATGTCCCCTTCGAGACTTTTTCCGGTAAATGTCACGTCAATGGGTCTTGCAGAATTATTTGCAAGAGTTAAGAAAATAGCTGAGCTTTGGCCAGGGACGAGTTGGACAGGCCTCGAAATACGAATTTCAGGGAAATAGTCCAGTGCGAAGCTCTAAAATTATTTATTGTCGGTCAAAGCAATGAAACAGCTGATTAAATGCATTACTGTTCGATCCCTATTTTTTTCCAGAAAAAAACATACCTGAAGCCGAGGCTTCACTTCATTCGGCGATAATTGGCCCCTGTAAAGCATCGTAGCACACTCCGAACATCGGAATGCTCTTCGCGTTATCATTTTAATTTTGGTGGGCTGCAATTGAGCAGAAGACACACATAATGGATGCGAAATCGTCTGCTCCAGGTTCAAGGCGGTGAGTTTAGGAGGGACAGAAAAAATGTTGGAGTCCAATGCTTAAAATTTTCATTAAAAATCCAAGGGGTCCATCAATGGGAGGGAGATAAGCCCAGGGCAAAAGCCGTAAAATGTGATTGGATGCTTAGAATTTTTAATGAAGGTCTAAATCCATAAAAAAAAACCCATAGAGGGAAAGGAAAGTTTTGCTAGTTATCTGAAAGAATATTAGTAGTACCCGGTACGTCGGCAGAAGGAGCCAATAGTTCGAGCGTCTCGTCCACATCATCTTGCTTTTGTAATGCTTTCTTACGCGTCTCATAAGCGTTTTGGAGAGAGAAACGGTCATTGCGCAAATATCCACGACCCGAAATTCTGAATTCAAAAGCCCTTTTTGCCAGTCAATTTGCACGATCCGATTACCGCGTCGTCGGTGTCCCGCGATCAAAAGTACCGAATTTGTCAAGTTTAGACTGGCATGACCTTATGTTCCTTTTGCGTTCCATGTGCTCGCTGTTGCTCACCCTCTTCATTATGCTTTTGACCTTATCCAGCTCGGTCTCCATGGGATTTACGGGTTCTGACCATGGATCTTTGGGCTGGCCCCGATCGTTGGCGTCCAAATTTCGGCTTGTCCATTGGCAAGTGTTGCACTGCAAATAATATACATCCGCTTGTGAGCGACCACTGAGCACATTTTCTAAACAAATTCAAATTCCGTTGCTACAAGTTTTGATACTCACTGCACAACGGACATTCAGTGCATTTAGCACATCGAAAGGTTTTGTGAGCAACATCCACAGCAGTTGACTTTTCCATGCAATTTGGACAGAAAATATAGTCAATCTCCTCAGTTATACAAATTGGACATTTTAACTGAGCACATTTTCGACAAAAATACAATTGGCAGAGCGGAAACCAAGCAGAACAGGAACATTGGTATTTGACGAGCCAAATACGTAAAAATGACGACATCTTCAGACGAAGAGATTAAAATCCGATCTGTGAATCGTAAATTTAGGTGTACAAAGATTTTACTTTTTTTGAAAAAAGCAATAAATCTTATTGTTAGTGCCCTTACTTTTTACAATACATACATAAGTGCATTTTTCCTAAATCATTATATCCCTTCGAACTTGGGGTTAACTCTCCAAACTAATGCCCGCCATTCGAAGCATTTATTCTTGCAAAGTTATACCTCTTTGAATGGTGGGGTTATACATAACTCACGAACTGCTGCCCACCGGGGTTGCTTCAGAATTGCCAGTCTGGTTATATGTAATTTTCCGAACCAAATTATTGTAACTTCCCTAACAAAAAGTATACAATTAGCTGCCTCTTGAATTTGGAGAGTTACAGCAGAATGAGAACAAATAAATGGTTTATTAATAAAGAATAATTGTCGCAATCAACAAAAGCATTCAATTCAAATGATATTTGGGGTTGGTTGGTTGGATTCTGAATCCTACATATGTAATTGCATTGCATTAAGCTGATAAGCATTGCATGCAATTGAGAAAACAATCCCCCGAGTGAAAGATCCGATCGAAGAATGAATGGGCAGCAGGGAACGAACATTCAATCAGTCCAATCCATCAGACAGCACTGACAATTCATTACCGACGTGTAAGCAGCAGACTGTTGTTATTCTTTGCACGTTTGCCTTTTCCTTCCCGAGCGATCAAAATTGCCCGATCATTCACCTTAATGTGATTGGAGCAGTTCAGCAGAAATGACCGGAGGCAATTACCAACCCCAAAAAGCATGTAACTGGGCGACCTTCGTACAATTGTATAGGCTGCATCGAATTCGATATCCTTGGAGGGGTAGGGATTTAAAAAGAAGGCTAACAGAGTATTTAACATAATTTGGATTTATTGCCTCATTATATGTACTACATATATGTCCACTTTAAAATGTCTTTTATTTATGCATATAAAATACTCACGAATATTCCCACCATCCACGAACCACCGAACCGTTTCTCCATCATCTACATAAATATTTTATAATAATTGGGGGAGCGACAAAAAGTATATTTACGCCCACCCCTCAATAAAGCCCCCCCCCCCTCGAGGGGATGCCTGAAAAATCGACTCCCATGGGCGTTATTTGAGAAATTGATAAGCAGTTCTTTTCGTCATCCATCATAACTCCCCGATATCGTAAATATTTCTCACTTGTCCAATGTAATTTGACTCATCGCCTGTCAATGGCCATGTACCAGAAAAAACATCAAGAATAGCCCTTTTGGCAGTCATTTTCATTTGAACATTTGTCCCAAAGTCGGCCAATAGTTCAATTTTGATAGACATTTGACGAGACATAGTGACACTAAATGGAAAGAAAGTTTCGAGACAATTCGGGGGATGACAGACAGTAAAACAAAAATGCTTCGAGTTGTCCAACTTACATTTCGGGCTTTTCCCATGTTGGCGAAAAACGGTTGTAAAGGGCACATTGAACAGACAAAAAAAGCAACGGAAAAAGTCTTAAAGGATGAGACGGCAAGGATGAAAGTGAGAAGATGAACGGCGGACGATGATGGCAAATCGGAGGGGAAAGGGGAAAAGGCATGGCGGAAGATGGTTAATGGGAAGGAAGAGGTAAGGCAAAGCGACGAACACAAATGTTTAAAGTAAATGAAGAAACTAATGGCAGTGAAAAGTGCAATTTAATTCGATTGTTCGCTTTTTGACCCACCCAAGCGATTTAGTTTTAAGAGTTCACTTTTCAAAAGAGTGAAGACGCGACCGACGGGGGGACGGCGGACAAAAAGAAAATGATTTGTCGACTCCGACCAAAGCATTAAATTTCTTAAATAAAAGTCCCCTCCCCCCCTCCCCCAAATCACTACCCAACCATTCTATAAATCAGCCAATCCAATTATCCAAATTTATTATAGTAAAAAACATATTAAAAGTTATGATGAGAAAAAAGACGTACGCATAGAGTTAATTGTTGTTCTTTCTTTTGTTCATTCGCTCTCTCTCAACAAACTCTCTTAAATATTTTACTCCCAAAAGAATTAAGGTCCTTCGGTGACTCCTTCACAAATTGTTAATGCGTGGTAATTGGTGATCGTAGAAAAAAGTTCAGAGTTTGCCAACTAAAAAGTCCCGTTTAACAACGTTTTTAAATGTGAATTCAGAGAAAATTTCCCAGACATTTTCCGAGAAAAAGTAGCAAATTTACATGTTGGACAAGTAAAGGATTAAATGGTTCAGCAGCAGAAAGAAGGCTGTATTGTGCGATAGAAGAAGCGAATTTTGGCACTGACGGACGACAACCGATTGATAAAGCTTTTCAAATTGGGATAACCATCGATCCAATCCCTTTCTTCATTACTGATTTATGTTTCAACATTTTTATCGATATTGCCCTTTATAGAAAAAACGGTGCTATGTGATTTCGCCAGTGGTTGATTTCGCCAGTGAGTGATTTCGCCAGTGGGATCTCGCCAGTGGGTGATTTCGCCAGCGAGTGATTTC